>QNQO01002466.1:0-114122 GCA_003290165.1 Berberis thunbergii
ACAAATTAATTTTCTTTTTAAATCTCTGGATGTGAGTGAAACTTCTCTTGTTGCTATGTGATTCAGTTGCTCCTGGCTAGTGCATGTAGTGTAAAGCCATGACTTTTTATCGCTTAAAGCCAAAAGCAAAGTCAAGCCATGACATCTCACTTAGCTTTGGCCAAAGCTAGGCCACTACGTGAAGCCGCAAAAGGCCAAGGAGTGGGAGGTTGCAATTCTATTGGTTCTGGTTCCCTTGCAAAAAGAAAGGGAATGGGGGATGCTTTTTTTTTTTTTCAAACCGAGATTCACAAGATAAAGGGAAACCCCCTTAGGCAAACTACAATTAAAGAAACTTTGGATCAAAACAAGGTGGATTGAATGCATAGCTAGATTTTTCTTCCAAAATAGAGTTGCATTTAATGTCGCAAGGTCTGACTCTTACAAAAAAATGGTTGAAGCAATTGGGAGTTGTCCAGGTATGAAGCCTCCAAGTTATCATGAATTGAAAGTTCCATTCCTAAAAAAAGAGGTGGACCGTACAAATGATCTATTGAAGGGACATAAAGAAGAATGGGAAAAATCAGGTTGTTCAGTGATGGTGGATGGATGGATTGATCGAAGAGGGAGATATTTGGTGAGCTTTTTGGTTAATAGTCCCAAAGGAATTGTCTTTGTAGAATCTATCGATACTCGATTAAGAAAAGTTATTTAGCTATTGCACAACTATTTTCTAATGTTATTGGGGCATCAAATGTAGTTCAAGTTATTACAGACAATGCCGCAAACTATAAAACAACCAGTACGTTATTATTTGTTTGAATTAGTTGATTTTTTATTATCTTAGTTTGGTTTGGATTTTATGATTTTTAGGTGAATGTTCAATGTTGTGTGAACTTGTGTTTTTCAGGTGAAGCATTGGAAGGGAAGTATAAGCACTTGTTTGGACTCCTTGTGCCTTTCACTGCATCAATCTTATATTGGAGGATATTGGAAAGCTTCGGAATGTGTATCATGTGATTAGGAAATCAATTCAGTTGAGTGGTTTCATCTACAACCACTCAAGAGTTTTGGGTCTGATGAGACAGTTTACAATAGGGGAGTTGGTTAGGCTAGCGAAAACAAGATTAGCAACATTTTTTTTGACCCTCCAAAGCATACACAAGGAACATTCGAATATAAAGAAAATGTTTGCTTCTAATGAATGGAAATCTTTTAAGGATAGCATGGTATCCAAAGATGACAAGAGAAAAGCAAGAGTGATAAAGGGAATTGTGAGTTCACGAGCTTATTGGAGTGCAATTACCCATGCCATTAGCGCAACATCTCCATTGGTGAAAGTTTTTCGGTTAGTTGACAGTGAAAAAATCCCTACCACGGGTTATATTTATAAAGCAACGGAGATGGCAAAGGAATTGATTATAGAGCACTTCCACCATAATTTTGTGAAATATGAGAAAATTGAAAATATAATTGATGCTAGGTGGAACACTCAGCTCCATCAACCATTGCATGCAACATGTTGCCTTTTGAACCCGAGATTCTTTTATCGTAATGCAACAAAAATTGATAGGGATTCTGCTATACACGAAGGCATTCTCACTTGCATGAATGTATTAGTTACCTCTTGTGATGAACAAAATTTGGTTTTGAGGCAACTGACATAGTACAATGATGCATTGGAGTCTTTTGGGACGGATTTTGCTGTATGGAATAAAGCAGAAGTGTCTCTTGGTAATGTACTTCTCATTTAAGTAAATAACTCAATTATTTGAATGCAATGATTATTTCTTATCTTTACACACTGACTTATTTTATTCAATAGGTGAATGGTGAAGAATTTATGGGTATTTTGCTCCAGAATTGCGTATACTTGCATTCGCATTTTGAGGCTAACATGCAGCGCATGTGGGTGCGAAAGAAATTGGAGTGTTTTTGAACATGTAAGTAAATGACATAATTTAATATGATAACACTACAAGAAAATTGACATTTTATGGCATTGCAAGAATGCTATGATTCAACGATCAATTACATGGAGTGGAATGTGTATTTAGCAGCGAGCTCTAGTTAGGGCGATTTTGAGGCAATTTTGGTTTTCTAAGGGCAGCACGGTAAATATTGGTTGATCAAGTTAGAACCTTTAGATCTAGCTAAATCTCTAATTTGGACCGTCGGCCTTAGGGCTTCTCATCTCCTTCATGGCAGCTCCTCAATCCACCAATGGAGAGAGCTTTCATTGGGGAGTGGTGGCGCCCCAACCGAGGTCAAGCAACATAGTTTTCTCCAAGCTTTGGGTGTTGTGAAGAAGGCAGTCATTGAAGAAGAGCCTATGAAGAGGAATCGCTTTCACAAAGATGGTTGCCCGACACTTTCTATGAATATTTCAGAAGCAAAAAGGTGTGAAAGGTATGTTGAAAAGTTTGTTATTGTTCTTAAGTTCTCTAGTTTTCACCCTTCTCTCAAAGCTATCCGTAAAACCATCCATAGATCTTGGGGAGTTATGGGTGATTTCACCATGGGTTTGTTAGATCAAAGGCATGTGATTGTTAGGTTCCAGTCAGAAGAAGAAGTTAATAAGACATTTTCACGAGATTCTTTCATGATTCGAGGGGTAAGATTTAAGGCCTTTTTGTTGGCATCAAGGCTTTAGTCTTAGGGAAATCCGGTGCTAGCCCCGTTGTGGGTAGATCTCCCTAACTTTCCATCACAATTTTTTCACCCATTGTATCTGAAAGAAGTAGGAGATTCGATTGGGGCCTTCCTCAGGATTGACTATAGTACTCTTGGTCTTACGCGACATGGGGCAGTTAGGATGTGTGTTGAGATGGATTTTTCAGAGGAACTCCCCAGTAGAATATGGCTGGAATTCTCTGGTATCACAGGTTTCTGGCAAAAAATAGTTTACTCGGGATTCAAGTATTGTGATAAATGTGCGATGATTGGGCATACTATTGAGACATGCAGGAAACGTTTGAGAATACACAAAAATAATCAAAAAGAGGGGGATAATGGTGGAACAAATAAAGGAGTAGAGGAAAATAAGAAGTCTTTAATTGTCGGGGCTAATAACAAAGTGCCCCCTACAAAAGGTGAAGTGAAACAAGTTTACCGTCCTGTTTTGAAGGTGAACGAAAGGAAAGTAGATGATTTCGGCCCTAGTGGGGCGAAGGATATTGAGGGAGTAGAAGTAGAATCCCAAGTTGTGAAGGCCTTGAATAAAGAGATGGGAATTAGTGCTACATTAAGCAAAAATCCTTACGAGATTTTAGCAAGTTTGGAAAATAACTTGCAGGATGTACAAGATTTGAACATTACTAAGATGGATTCAAACCAAGGTGCTAATTTGGAAATCAAACAAGATGTTAAGTCGGATTCAAATCAAGGTGCTAATTTGGTAGTAAAGCAACATGCTAAGTTGGAGAAAGGTGCTAATTTGGAAGCAAAACAAGATGCTAAGTTGGGTATTACTAAGTTGGAAGTATCACAAGGGGCTAATTTAGCAACAAATTCTGAACATGTAGGTGGCAGTGAAACGGTTTTGGAAGTTGCTTCGGTTGACAAAGGAATTTCTATTATGAATTCGATGTAAATAAAAAGTTTCCAAGTTTAAATCGGATTGTAAAGATGTTGGCTAATATTTTGGTGAGATTGAAGAAGCTTTACAAGCTGCGTCTGAGGAGTATTCGACTAGGACTGGGACACCTTCTATTACAGGACTGCTGCCAGCGGACTTAATTGGGAAGGAGAAAACTGAGTATGAAACTGATTTGAGTGGCTGCTTGAATGCCAATCCAGGGCAGCAATGATGCAGTCGGCGTCAATCCAGGGCAAAAATGTCCTGGCAGCAACGACGCAGTGGGCGTCAATCCAGAGCATGAGTCATCACATAATGGTAACGTCAATCCAGGGCATGAGTCGAATTGTGCTTAGACTCGTGTTCATAGTGGTGACAAGGTGCATGGCCGGAAGGTAAGGGTTCCAGCAGATGAGGGTAACGTACAAGATGACGAAACTTTAGTGGATGCCGTAGTAATTGAAGCACCGAATATAAAACATATTAACTATTTGGTTTGTAACGCTAGCAGTGAAATCGAAATGGAGACCGATACCGATGTTTCGGATGAAATCAGTTCAAATGAAGAAGATTTGGATGAATACACTATTAGGTCAAGAATAGTGTAAGCTTTAAAGACAGATCACCTTCGATTATCGAAAAGATTTGATAAGATGGACCATGACTACTTCAAAGATGTCAATGTATTTCCTCGAAGATCATCCAAAATGAAGAAAAGTAACAGCAAGTACAGGCATTTATCTAGGGGTTTGGTTAGTCTCGATGATATATTTGTCTAGTTTCTATTTTTTCCTTACCACTTTGTTATTATATTGGACAAGTAATTAAGGTCTGACATACCATAGCTGCCTTTCCATAGCGAAGATTTTTATTTAGTGCAAGTCATAGTAGCCCATGTTATCTTTTTGACATAGCATTATGAAAATGTTATCCCAACATAGCATTTGTGAAGGTCATGATTATACTTATATTATCTATCATAGCATTTGTGAATGTCATAGTTGTATCATCTATCATAGCATTTGTAAATGTCATGGTTGTCATAGCATTTGTGAATGTCATGGTTGTATTATCTATGACATATATAAATGCTATCAATTATTTGTTTTAGCATTCAAAAAGTGTTATTGTAAATGGCTTTTAAAAATGCTATAATCAAATAGTTCTTGTAAAAGATATACATATATATAATAAAACAGAAAATTAAAAAAATAAATTGAATTAAATATGACAAAATTGAAATATTTTCAACAAAATTATTTCCATTAGCGTACTAGGACATATACATTACTGTATTGCTCTCATAGATTCATTAATACATTAAAAAAACACTCAACATTGGATGGTCCACACCAAAGTGATATTTCATCTTCTTTAGTGAAACTTACAAAACCTCTCAAGTGCTTATTATCATACCATCTCATGTCCACATTTTCAATCTCTAGTCCTTCAATGTGCTCCGTAACTTGGTCCACATGCTCATAGATTAAAGTGAAAGAGATGACGTTGAGGCTTATCTCGATCTTGTTCTTCCTTTTTTCTCAATATCTCTTCATGAACTGGTTCTACTTCAACAAACTGAACCGAAAAGGAGGTGCAAGAAATGAGAAGACGCTTCCAGTGGGTAACAAAAATAAATTATCATACCATTCAAGAAATTATAAACCCTAAATGATGCATTCATATTCAAACAAAGCTACAGAAATGTGAAATTCAAGAAAGAAGAACTAACCGGAATTACTTGCTTGTGTAGAATCCAAATCTCATACCAAAGCTATTGAGATTTGGATTCTGCACAAGCAAGTAATCGTCGACTGAGAGTTGTACGTCCTTACATGAGATCTCTAAACATTTAAAAAAACATTAATAAATAAATAAATAAAAACACTTTATATGCTTAAAAGTGGGACATCCCTATTAAGCACTGAACTCTAAAAATATGCTTAAAAGTGATATATCTTAAATTCTTAGAAACGCATACACATAACTACACCGAAATGCCTAACAGAGTATAGCTTCTCATAGCTGCATACATATAGAAATTACTATGCAAATTAACAAAAGATTTGCACAAAATTGATGTTCTTATACAATCCTGAAAGACTTCTCTTAGCTGCCTCAATAATATCATTCACAGACAATTTGCAACATATCTCACATGAATAAAAGATTCTGAGATATAAACTGATAGTTTCAGAACTTCAGGGTACAATATCATAAACTCGTAATCTCAAAATTTTAGGGTACAAACTGTACAATATTATCATACTTGTTGTATACACTACACCAAATTGACATTTTTGTAACAATCCAAAAAATAATAACACTTTTGAGCTATAACAATCTGCAAAACAATTTTATACATTTTCACAAACAAATTGATTCAATAATTGTATCACCACAAATAGTATGAGCTTACAAGTGATGCTATTCATAGTGATCTAATTTATTGTATCACTTTTTTTGTGTAGCTATTTTTCATTATGTTGACTAAATTTAGTTTTGACTTGAAATTGTTTGGTGAATTGTAATAGCTCAAAAATGTTACTATTTTTTAAATTGTTACAAATATGTCAATTTGGTGTAGTGAGAGATTCTTCTAAATGTACACACCTCATGACTTCAGCAAAGCTCCATTCATAACAAGATGGAATTGGAGAAGTCACAGGGAAGAGGATTCTAACAGCCTCAAGATTTCGATTTAAAGCTGCAATTTCAACCCATACTGAACGGGTAGCACAAAAGTTAGTTCCAGAAGCAAAGGAGTTGATACAGCTATCTTCACTGAAACATTAATTCTTGTTTCGCATTCTGTTTCTATGCTCTCAATACATCTACACTTGCAAAGGAAAATACACCAATATTGATATTCCAAATTAAGTATAAGAACAAGTAGATGGGGTAATCACCAGATAAGGAACAGAAGTAACTTGATCAACCGGTATAGGACTGAAAAGAATGCCTGATCAATATCCATCCTTTATCTTGTAAGATGGAAACATTTGAGCTCCAAGATCCATTTGAAGTTTATGTAAACAATTGGAATAAAAAAAAATCTATTAAACATCAGGTCCGTCGGAAGCATCACAATAATCAATGTCACAATAGTTCAAAATGATAACGAGTGGTTTTGTAAGGATTTGGATTTAAATATGCCACCAATGCTTGATTCAGAGGCCATTTAACTGCTTAGGTAGTTAAGAATCTGCTCGTGAACTTCATTCGATTGGGTAGCGACCGTGACATTATTTGCTCATGAGCTGTCTCAATACCAAGAGTTCCACAGTAATTGGTGATTTACCAAATTTTGCAATTGTGAGATCATCTGCCATCAATAACTAAGTTTTCACATACTATTAATTTGTTGCATTCAGTGGCGGACTCAGGATTTTAGTCAAGGGGGGTGAAATGGCAAAAAAAAATAATTCTACCCGAGTTAGTAAAATAAGAAAAATACAACTATAAAAATACATTGCATATACTAAATTGAATTAAGTGTAATCCAATTTTAAACCAAAATAAGATCACAATATCAATAACCTTAGCAAGGGGCAAACAAGCGTAATAACTAGAATATATAACTAAAATAAAAAATAATTAGGATTAATATCTAATTGAAGCTAAAAAAAAATCGGAAATTTATGAACATAATAAGATCCTAATACAATTTCATCGAAAAATGTTTATATGAGGCTCAAATTTTGTATGAGTTGGCTAGTGGCATATATTTTCATCAAATTCTTTAGTTATTATTTTAGATATTAATTTTTAATATTATTTTGGTTGGCGGTTTTACGCCACTTGTGAACAAGCAATTCATTGTTTTAATGTTTACAATTACATATAAAATTGCGTTGAAAACAAAAAAAAGTAGGGGAATATCACAATGACAAAATTGTATAGACATAAAGAAATCATACGCTTCGAGATGACCAAAAATAATTTTTTATTAAACTAAACAATTTTATAATGTTTGCAATTACTATATTGTATAAACAATTTACATATTGTATTATACATTATAAAATTAAATTTTTTTAAGATTTAGTATATAATTAAATCCTCCATTCGCCCCTTAATAGGTCCGCCCTGATTGCACCATGTTATTTGCATATATATAGAGAGAGAAATCAAAGACTTAAAAGATCCATGGCTTTTTGAGGAAAATATTTATAAACAAAAGAAAGGCTTAATTGCATGAGTTGCAACACAGAGCCAATATACCTGTGGAGGCTGAAGCAAAGGGCATGAGTAATTGACCGGTATCAAGTGAGTAAAGCTTCTTTCCCTCAACTAAATCCCAAAGCAAAGTGACCACATCTTTGCAACCACTAGCACAGAGGGAGCCATCAGGCGAAACAACATTGTTGACATAACCAGCTGGCCAACCAAAGTGCATCTGATCTTACAATTTCCCAGATTTCAAACCTTGACAGTCCAATCCCAGGAAGCGGAAACGATAGGTTGGAACTTTATTCAATACTTACCCATGTGTTTGTCAACTTTCTTTAATTGTTCATTTGGTTCTATATGTACGTACTGGGGAGTCTTTAACTTGTAAAATAATTTTATTATATACTTAATCTTTAAAAAAATTAATTTTATAATATATAATACAATATGTAAATTGTTCATTCAATTATTTTTAGATTTTTGCATTGGTGTAGTAGTTGGAAGTTTGTAAATTTTTGTGAATAACCCGAGTTCGATACTCATCGAGCGCATTTTTTTATGACTATTCACTATACATTTTTATGGTTATTGATAATTGTTATTTTTATCATTGTTACTCGCTTAATTTATTTTTTATTTTCAATACAACTTTATAGTAATTGCAAACATTATAAAATTGTTTAGTTGAATAAAAAATTATTTTTTGTCCTCTCAGAGCGTATGATTTCTTTATGTCTATACAATTTTGTCATTGTGACATTCCTCTACTTTTTTGTTTTCAACGCAATTTTATATATAATTGTAAACATTAAAGTAATGAATTGCTTGTTCACAAGTGGCGTAAACCCTTCAACCAAAAAATATTTGAAATTAATATCTAAAATAATAACTAAAGAATTCAATGAAAATATATGTCACTAGCCAACTCGTACAAAATTTGAGCCTCATATAAACATTTTTAGATGAAATTGTATTAGGATCTTATTATGTTCATAAATTTTCAATTTTTTTTAGCTTCAATTAGATATTTATCCTAATTATTTTGTGATTTTAGTTATATATTCTAGTTATTACACTTGTTTGCCCCTTGCTAAGGTTATTGATATTGTAATTTTATTTTGATTTAAAATTGGATTACACTTAATTCAATTTGGTATATGTAATGTATTTTTATAGTTGTATTTTTCTTATTTTACTAACTCGGATAGAAAAAAGAAATTTACTTGCCATTTCACCCCCCTTGACTAAAATCCTGAGTCCGCCACTGCGTAGCACCTCTTTCTAGTTGCTTTTCACAGAAACTGCATTAATCTCACACGAAGTTTTAGTAAGTTGGCATCATCACAAAGTGGATTTTTTTTCCTTTTCATATGAGATTTTTCAATGTTATCTGCTATTCTTATTTTTAATATAATTAAGGAGCCCTTCTTGTTGTCGAGAAAATGGGCGAGGGAGGGGAATGCAACCCTCCATACCCTCAAGATGCGCGAAGGCACATAGAAATTTGTTGGGATGAAGTTGGCTTGAATAGTCCCACATCAAGTAAGGTGGAGTTGTCACTAAGGTTTATAAGGAGATGGTCCACTCCCTAATAGTAACGAGGCCTTTTAAGGGAAAACTCCACACCATCTAGGCCCAGATGGAAGGCCCGACCCGATAGATGGTATTTAAGTTGGGGATAATATTGTTGCTATGTATAGTGGACCAAGGGGTGCGCGCAAGTGTACGTGCGCGACGCTCTAACAATTGGTATCAGAGCCGATGGTTCGGCTGGGACTTGGTTGGCGAGGTGAAGGTGCAGGCGGCACATTATTCAGGAGATAGGCGTAGGCGCAGATGCGCGGTCCGTCAGATGATCCAGATCCTTGCCGAGATGGTGTCCGAAAATATCCTACAAGTCTGGACGAAGTGGAGTTAGTGCGGTGGATTTAGTGAGGTAGAGTTACTTGCATGGAAGACAGGATGGGTGAAACGGAGCCAATGTGGTAACTTGACGCGATAGGAGACTTTGCCGACTTTCTCAATAATCTGTACCAGTCCCTCATACTTGCGAAACAGATTGTTGTGTGGTCTAGCTGTCCTTTTATACTTGTTGAACATATCTAGCTTCACCAATACCAAGTCCCCAACTTCAAAAGGATCAATTAGTCATTTCTTGTCGGCCCATTTCTTCATGTGACGGGAGGCTTTCTCAAGATAGGCTCGAGCAACTTCAATGTTTTTCTGTCAGGCTTTGACAAATTCAAGAGCTCTTGGGCTGGGTCCTTGGTATCCGGTAAGTACTGTATGTGGTGTCAATGGTTGCTGACCAGTAACCAACCGAAAGGGGCTGGAGTGAGTAGTTGAGCTCTTTTGTAAGTTGAAACAGAATTGTGCAACATCAAGTAGTCCCACCCAATTTTTCTGGTTTGCACTTACAAAATGACGAAGGTATTCTTCAAGCATAGAGTTAAAGTGCTTAGTCAGTCCGTCAGATTGGGGATGTTGGCTTGTCGACATATTAAGTTTGGATCCCAAGAGCTTGAACAACTCCTTCCAGAATTTTCCTGTGAAGCGAGCATCACGGTCGCTAACAATGTTTTCGGGCAGTCCCCAATACTTCACTACATGCTTGAGGAAGAATTGTGTCGTATCTTCGGCTGTGGAAGTCAGTCCAGTCGTCACAAAACTCACATACTTTGAGAATCGGTCAACAACTACAAGGATACTTCTGAAATCCTCCACTTTCGGTAACCCCGTAATGAAGTCCATGGAAACACTTTCCCAAGGACGAGTTGGAACAGGCAGGGGCTCTAGTAAGCCTACTGGTTGATTTTTTTCAACCTTATCTTGCTGGCAAATAAGACATGTTCGAACATAGGCCATTACATCCTCCTGTATCTGCAGCCAATAGTACCCCCTCTCTAGCAATGCAAGTGTTCGTCTCCAACCTGGATGTCCAGCCCAATGGGTGCCATGACATTCTCTCAAAATTTCTTTCCTCAAACCCGAAGTTTTCGGAACATAAAGGCGATTACCAGTTGTGAGTATTGCTCCATCTTTTATCCAGAACCGTCGAGTTTTGCCTTGCTTGATCAACTCTGTAATCACATTCGCTTGTGGATCTGTCTGTAGGCCTACTTTGATCTTCTCCAAGATGGTGTGACTCGGACCAGTATGGGTTATCACTGCAAGGTCTGCCCTTCTACCGAGTGCATCAGCTACATTGTTAGTGCGCCCTGGCTTATATTCCAATACTAAGCCAAATTCTGCTAATTTTTCCTGCCATCGAGATTGCTTGGAGGTTAACATCTTCTGAATGAGGAAATGACTTGCTGCAACATTATCCGTTTTAACAAGGACTTGAGATCCCAAGAGGTAGTGTCTCCACACCCGTAAATAATGTACAATGGCTAGCAATTCCTTTTCCTGAGTTGAGTAACGAGACTCTGTATCATTCAACTTTCGACTCTCATATGCTACCGGGTGACCATCTTGAAGTAAAACTCCCCCTAAGGCATAATCAGATGCATCTGTTTGTACTTCAAAGGGTTTGGTGATGTCTGGCAAGGCCAATATTGGATCTTTCATCACAGCCAATTTCAAGTCTTGGAATGAAGCTTCACACTGCCTATCCCATTCCCATGTTCGGTCTTGTTTCAACAAATTTGTCAGGGCAGCAGCTTTCTTAGAGTAGTCCCTTATGAAGCGACGATAATAGTTTGCGAGTCCAAGGAAAGAACGTAGTTGAGACACGTTCTTAGGAGAGTTCCAATCATGGATTGCCTTGACTTTCTCCATATCCATCCGAATCTTCCCATTGCCAATAACATGACCCAAGAAATTGATCTGGGTCTGGCCGAATGAGCACTTTTCCTTCTTGACAAAGAGATGATTATCCCTAAGGATTTGGAACACTTCTCGCAAATTATGTAGGTGTTCTTCTATAGTCCCACTATAAACCACAATGTCGTCAAGATAGACAACCACAGACTTGTCCAGAAGGTGACGGAACAGGCCATTCATAAGGGTGCAAAATGTTGCTGGAGCATTGGTCAAACCGAAGGGCATTGCTAGGAACTCATATGACCCATATCTAGTAGAACAAACAATTTTGGGTTTGTCACCAGCAGCAATGCGGACCTGATGGTAACCTAATCTCAAGTCGAGTTTTGTGAAGTATCTGGCGGATCCAAGTTGGTCGAATAAGTTTGCAATGAGCGGCAGCGGGTATTTGTTCTTTATAGTGACTTTGTTCAAGGCTTTATAATCAACACAAAGGCGAAGACTGTCATCATGTTTCCGCTGAAAAAGAACAGGTGCCCCATAAGGTGCTTTAGAGGGCCGAATGAATCCCGACTCAAACAAGCCATCTAGTTGTGTTCTCAATTCGATCAACTCTGGAGGGCTCATGCGATATGGACTACGTGCGGGTGGCTTGGTACCAGGTACTAACTCAATTTCGTGATCAATGAGCCTTCTGGGAGGTAGATTCTTTGGCAATTCATTCGGCATCATTTCGCTGAAGTCAGCAATAACTTGGGCAACTTCCTCAGGAATTTTGCTAGTATCATCTTCCATCTCTAGCTTTGCCACAGCTAAGTATGTATCTTCTCCTTTGGCCAAGCCTCTCTTGACTTGGAGTGCCGACAATATTCTATCATGAGTTGTTGGTCGAATTGAGGTTGGTACAATGCGTAGTCTGGGTCCGAAAACCCCAAGTAGTCCATGAAAGGTAATGGTCCTGCTGCAGCTCCTCGGAAGAATTCCTTGCCAAGAATCACCTTAAAATCATCAAGTGGAACGACCAAGAAGTTTGATCTTCCTTCCCATGGACCAACCTGTAGTGGCACAGCTCTAGCCATACCATTAATAGAGATTGCCTCAGAGTTGAAAGCTTTCAACTTACCCACATCTCCTTTTAAGTTCAGACCCACACGTTTAGCTTCATTTGGGGCAATAAAATTGTCTGTCGCTCCGAAATCAAACAATGCTTGGGAAGGGAACCCATTGATAGTGATGTCGATGTATTGCAAATCCTTCTTATGTGGCTACTCATACATTTCTCTTTTGACAGCATTGAGCTTGCGTAGAGCTCCCATCTGGGAGGTCTCACTGTTGGTGGGGTTCGAGCTCAATGCGGTCGAGTTAGAAGGTTCTGCTTGAAGCAAGGACATTAATCAGTGTAGAGCTGGTTTGGATCGACATTTGCCTGTTGGGTGATCCCTGCTATTGCAAAGAATGCATGGGGCAGGGGCAGATGGTCTCCACTGCCCAGAGTAGTTTTGCCCTCCTTTGTTGTTGTAATTTGAGTTGCTAGAGCTGGCATTCCAATTTTTGTTGGAACTCCAATTCTGGTTGGACGGCCGAAAATTGTAGTTTCCTCGGTTCTAACTTGAGTTTCCCCAGTTTTGGTGAGGTGAGTGAGCATTCGACCCTGAGCTTGAATTGGTACTGCCAGTTCTAGCTGTGGAGTGATTGAGCGAAGTAGATCCAGTCATGGGCATATAATCGCTAAACCTTTCTGCTGCCGCAATAGCACTTGTAATATATGTCACCTTCTGCCTTTGCAATTCTGCTTGTAGAAGCGGCTGAGCTTGTTCCATGAAACAAAAAACTTTGTCCTTCTCAGACATGTCTCGAATATCTAGCAAGCAAGTTGAGAATTGTCGGATATAGTCTCGAATATTGCCTGTCTATTTGATGGTGTGGAGCTTCCTCCTTGCTAAGAAATCAGTGTTCTCAGGCAAGAATTGATTTCTGAGTTCCTTCTTGAGGTCTGCCCAAGTTCTAATAAGGATGTGACCTTCTTCCATATCTGTATATTTGGTTCTCCACCATAGTTTCGCATCAGCTGCTAAGTACAAGTTCGCCATGGTAACCTTGGCTTCTTCTGATTCGGGGTTCACCGCGCGAAAATACTACTCCAGATCAAACAAGAAGTTCTCTAACTCATTCCCATTTCGTGCCCCAGCATATGACTTTGGCTCAGGCACTTTCATCCTAGGGTGATCAGTCATCCCTGTGTCCTTACTCAGCAAGCCAACCCTTGCAAATAAGTCCTCTAACTGTAATTGGAAGTCACTCATCACCTGAGTTCTGGGGTGAAGTGACTCTTCCATAGCGACTGTCCGTCCCTCTAAGTTATCAACGTGCTTAGCCAGCGAATCCACTCTGTCTGCCAGTGAAAAAAGTCCATCCAACTGACTAATCTGTTCTCCCAAAGTGTTCAACCGATCCATTATGCTTTCTAGTCTATGCATTCGACTAGCTTGTCATTCCTCCATAGCGCTAAGGCGCTCATTTAGTTCCTGCATCCTGATTTGCATTCAACAAGCTCTGGCTCTGATACCAACTGTCACGGACTAGTAATCCGTGCGGCACTAGCTATCCAATTCACTAGTTAGCCTTTGAGTAGTTACTTTGACGGACACAAATATTAACTTGAGAATGCACAATATCAATCTGTAGACAATATAACAATGCACAATAGTCAGTAAAAGCTCTCATTCACATTCAATAGATTACAATGGGGAGGAACGTTCGGAAGGACGTTACTCAAGACTAATTCGATGCTATCGATCGATGGAAATACAATTTTGAAGTTGAAAAACAATGCAAAGAAAACAATAAAAATGTTAGCGGTACAGTCTGGCCCGACTATGCAATGGAGGCAACACGTCCTCACAATCAAGAGCTCAAACCTTCCCCTATAATATAGATGCTAAGCATTTGGGCACTTTTCAAAAGGGAACATTGAGTTTTGAGACCTTGAAACGCCTCTGACCTTGGTTTCCCTGACCAACGGTACTAGTCCTGACAGCGCAGGTGCGCGGTCTGTCAGATGATCCAGATTTTTCCCGAGATGGTGTCCGAGAATATCCTACAAGTCTGGACGAGGTGGAGTTAGTGCAGTGATTGCGACTAAGTGGAGCCAACAACACCGGAAATAGTCGAGCCTGAACAAGGTGGAGTTAAGTGTTGAGGTTGTGACTAGGTGGAGCCAAAAACACCGAAAATAGTCAAGCCCGTATACCAAGTGCTACCCACAGGATTGTGGTTGCACAATTGCACTTGAGACTCGAGGAGAATGTGTACTTCGAGATGTCGCAGACCGGTGAATGGATTGTAGGATGTGTGACGATTTGCGCCAAGGTGGAGATTGTTGGGATGAAGTTGGCTTGATTAGTCCTACATCAAGTAAGGTGGAGTTGTCACTAAGGTTTATAAGGAGATGGTCCACTCCCTAATAGTAACGAGGCCTTTTAAGTGAAAACCCCACACCACGCTAGGCCCAGATGGAAGGCCCGACCCGATAGGTGGTGTTTAAGTTAGGAACAATATTGTTACTATGTATAGTGAACCAAGGGGTGCACGCAAGTGCACATGCGCGGCGCTCTCACAAAATTGGATTGCACCACCTCCCTCCCCTATTTCCTCGTCATTTAGAATTTCTGATAATTAAGACATACAACTGTGCACCTGTTGCTTACACTGCTTTACCATGATATTCTTGATTCAAAATAGATTAAGCTAGTCAGATGAGAAACTAAGTTTTCTATCAGTGAGAGAAATGTACAGACATTCAGCTTTCAAGCACTTCACCTATAAAAGAATTGTTCATAAGAACTCTCAGTTGATCCAAGACCAAGACAAACCCAATCTAGAAAATATCTCATGCACCAACTCCTCAAGAACAAGTTGATTTACCTGAAGAAGGAAACCTTCAAATTGTTATCCGAAACTGTGGTTCTCAAGTAAATCCATTCTTTACCTCATGAAAACTATTGCAAGTAGTTGCTAGGCACAAACAGAACAAAGGCACATAAAGGCTACCCGACTAGATCACTTCCAAATAGTAGTCATCAATGATGCACATCAAAGTCCTGAAAGATGCTCAACAAGGGGTCATATAATAATTGCAGTTATTATACAATAGAGCGTGCTTTATTTGACATTTCCATATGCTGTAGACAAGCCTTCAGAAAAATAGCTTGAGGCAGGCATTTTGAAAACAGATTATGTAGATTTTTCAAACCTACCAAAAAGCATTTTCCTCGGGCATTAGAAATAGTAATGGTCCAGCAAAGAAATTCATTGCCTGCACATAGAATTGAAATCATAAATGTTAAATAAAGTGTGCACATAAATCAACTGAACGAAATTCACTAATGGCTACAAGAAAATGAAAATAATGAGATGGCATATATCAATATGTGATACATGTATGCGGCTTAGACAGAGATGCAATAGTATGTACTTTTCTTTATATTTTGTCCTATTCTCTATTCTCAAAAGTCCCGAAGTAAATTTGTAGCGCCCTTCTAGGGGGCGAGGCCTAGAGCGTGAGGTGGGCGCAAGGTCCGCCCACCAACATCTGATGGATGGATGGTGGTGGGCGGGTCTTGCGCCCACGTCGCACTCTGGGCCTCGCCCCCTAGAACCAGGGAAATTTGTATGAAAGTTCCTTGGTCTAGTCGGATACACTCATGTTTCCCACTTCTATGCTCTTTTGACTATGCTATCTTTAGAAAAGCCAAAAAAAAAAAAAAAACTTCAATTCCTCAAAAAATAGGTCAGCATGCTAACGACGTCTAATAATCCCCAAAGAGTTTGTCTAGGCAGTTAGGCTTTAAAGCTATTTTTTTTGTCAGACTTGAGCTTTTTTACACTTTTACCCATTTCTTTAAAAACATTATCTATAAAATGAGTAAAAATGTAAAAAACCTAAAACTTAACCAAAAATTGGCTATAAAACCTGACTGCCTACAATTGGGAATCCCCAACATCAAGACCCATATGCAGAGCCAGTTGACATTCATTAGAGATAGAATACATAATTGAAGTATTGAACTAATCACATGAATGTTATCAGAACAAACCCATTTATGGATCTATTCAAATATAAGAAAGTTATAAGAATTACAAGTAAAACTCACCAAACTGGTCCTTTGACCAGAGGCTACTCCTTGCATCTACAAAAAAAAAAATGGCATTTAGGGATGTAGTCAAAATTGTTGCTATAAACAACATTTCATCGCCATACATATTGGGCGACAAAATATTTGTCGCGCAAAGGTTGTCTCTACAACTATGTCTCACAAGCGTTTGTGCGATGAAAATAAATCTTCGCCACTACAGAGTTCTTTTGAGCGACGAAAGCAAAGTTCGTTGCGAAAGGGTGTGTTGCGTAATAATGTTTTGCGCGACGTTGATTTCGACGCAGAAATAGAACGGTTCTTCGTCGCATTAAACTTTGTTGGCATAACTCAATCGTGATGAATCATTTTGTCGCGTTACACTTTGTCGGCTTAACTCAATGGTGACCAACCTTTCATCGTGCAAGATTTTCTTTGCGCGACAACAATATTCATCACACTAATGTTGTCACACAAGTTCCGTCGATCCAGACACACTTGATCTATTTTTATGCGACGAAATTTTTTGTCGCTTAAAGTTCTATTTAATAATTTTGAAATCTTTTAATTCAAATATTTATTTTAATTAAATTTGAAATATTTGTTAATTGAATCGTCTCACGCATAGAGGGGTTTTGCTAATTTAGGTAAATACTATTAACTTTACAAATTAATAATGTAAAATCATATTGTATCAATTACAAATTAAAATTTTTAAACTGTACTGTATCAGTTACAAATTAAAAAAAACACATCAGTACATTTTCTAGGGATGTGGTGGCTGATGGTCTGTCAACGGTTGCGAGATGCTCGACAAATTAATCCCCGACTGCTAGAGAGTCCCTAATAACATATTCCACCTAGTTGCCTCTTGTGCTTGTTGTTCCCCTCCCGGGCCTCCCTTTCCGCCTCTCGGGCCTCCCTCTCTGCCTGTCGGACCTGTCGCTGAGCCTCACGCATTTTGGCAGCAATTAACTCATTCTGTAATTCCTCCATTTTTTACTGTAACGATGAAATGGTTCTGACTGATCACTGCGAAGCTGAAGATGAGGTGTTGACCTCACGAACTTTAGCTTTCCCCATCCCCCAAATAATCTTTCCGGGTCTCGAACCTAGCGATTCCAATGTCTCTGTCAAAATATGTAATCCTACATCAAGATCGTCCATTGTGAGCTGCTACAATGGAGTTTCCAAAGGATGTTGCGAGACCACTTGCTCCATGTAGGCATCCCGCTTTTCCACCATCGTTTCCTTGATTAAAAACTTTTAAAACAACAGAAGTGACAACATGCAAAAAATGCAAAGAATAAAACTTACATGCAACTTCACAGCCACCTCATTGCCAAGTAGTGCATAAACATCCTTGAACATGTCGATTTCTGAAATTTTTGAACCCTTCTACAAAACATTGTTAAAATAATAAACCAATTAATATAAACATTTAATTGAATGTATTGACTAAAAATAAAATAATGAAATTAAACATATTAGTTCACTTACTAGACGTCGTTCATCCACCCTGTAAGAGAAGGACAATGAACCAGAGTGATGTAGAATATGTTTATTTTAATTAAATAAAAACGTTAATGCTTACCAAAAATGTGGGAGTTTGAAAATGTTCGCACAACCACACCCACTCATCAGGCCTATGCTCCAATTCGATTGGGGTTGTGCCTTAGCACTATCCACATCAGGAAACGTTTGGAAGTATCGGTGGATGGTTAAAACTTATTGGGAGTGCGTCCAACACATCGGCCTGTGTATCGGGCTTGACCTCACTAAAAAAGTCAATATGTTTAAAAGTTTAAGAAATCTAAACTCAGGGGGTGGTATTCAATTATGAATTTTAATGGATTGTGTTGGTTTTTAAAATCTATTAAAATCCAGGGGTATTCAATTAAGGATTTAAAATGATACATGTAAATCTAGGGTATTCAAATACCGATTTTAAAGGGTTGTTTTAAAATTCATCAAAATCAAAGGGTATTCAATTCATGCTTTTAAAAAAAACCAACAAAATCAGTGGGTATTCAAAAAGTAGTGGATTTTAATGAATTTGTTAAAGTTGTGGATTTTGAAAGGAACCCGTCTAACTGGCGAGGAAACCAGCGAGGGAGGGGGTGCAACCCTCCATCCCCCTCGAGATGTGTTCCTTCGCGCAGCCTGAGGGGGTGGAGGGTTGCACCCCCCTCCCTCTCTGGTTTCCTCGCCAGTTAGAATTTTTGTTTTGAAGGATTTGTGAGTGAAAAGTATATATAACAAGAGTTATT
The DNA here is from genome assembly GCA_003290165.1 of Berberis thunbergii. Lineage (NCBI taxonomy): Eukaryota > Viridiplantae > Streptophyta > Magnoliopsida > Ranunculales > Berberidaceae > Berberis > Berberis thunbergii. Next base: position 18,897 of record QNQO01002466.1, read on the forward strand.
CCAAATCCAACCTTCCCCCCTCATATTTTAACGGATTTGTATTGGCTATTGTTAAATAACACTACCATTTTCGCTAAAAGACGCCATAATCTCATTCCTTTCTTTTATCTCTTCACAAGAGCAGCACCACCTCGCCCCACAACTTTCGTCCACACCACCATGCCCTACCACCACTGGCTGCACCACCACCCGACACTTCCTCTTCTCTTTTGTTCTTGTTCTTCTTTTTTGTTATTATTATTATTCTTCTTCTTCTCATTCTCTTCCTCTTATTTTTTTTTCTTTTTCTTGTCCTCTCTTCATCTTTTTATTTTTTGTGTTTCTCATTTTATTTCCTTCTGATTTCTTTTTATTTTACTTTTCTGTTTGTTTTTCTTCTTTTCCTATTTTTTTTCTCTTTTCTTCTTCTTTTCCCATTTTTTTCTTCTTCGATCTTGCGGAAGTTTCTGTGAGTGGAGGTTCCCTACTTGCCAAAACCTTCACAAGGGCAAAAAAAAAACAAAGAGAGAAAAAAGTGGAGGATGAAGAGAAGAAAAAAAAAACAAAGAAGAAGAAAAGTTGAGGTGGGGGGGGGGGGGGGAGGTTGAGAATGAGAAGATGAAAATGGATGGTGGTGGTGGGATGAGAGGTGGAGGTGGTGATTGATGGAGAAGAAGAAAAAAAAAGGGATGAGGAGGATGAGAGGTGGCGGTGGTGATTAAAAAAGAAGAAGAAGAAGGGACGAGAAATGGCGGTGGCGGGAATAACAATTTGAAGTAAAATAGTTATTTGTATTACTTTTGGACCATATTCAATATATTTGATTTTTTTTTTAATTTGAAATAAAATTCTCGTAACATACAAACAATTGTTTAATTGATGTTTTGAGATATGTTTTATGATTTGTATTTGCATAAATAACAATGTAGGTGATGTTTTTTTTTATTGTTTCCTATGACTAATAATACATTTAGAAAAATCCATTGAATTTATAAGAATCCATAGAAATCCATAACAAACTTTATAAAATCTACAAAATCCAATCATTTAAAACTCATCAAAACCCAGTGGATTTTGTAAAATCATTTGAAACATTTTAAAATCCACGAGATTTAAAATTCTTCAGAGTCCATTCAAATCCCGAATATATTCAGAATATATTGAATACCAATTATAAAAAAAATAATTCAATATTATCAAATTTTCTTATAGTTATCAACTTACGTGTTTGCAAAACAATTCAGGAAACAATTGACGGTGCTTCTTGGCCCGTAAATGTGTAGGATACTTGCTCCCCATGATAAATCCACCTTGTATAATTCTGAATCATCTCATACCTCGCCAAATGATATCGAACCGTATTGAATGTCTGCCAGAAACAATTGTTACAACATTGACACAAACACTTGATACGATTCGTCATACCTGTGACATGTGCCCTTGCAAACTCAATGAAGCTCTCGATCCCATTTAAATATTCATCACAACATTTGTCCTGATTTTGTATCCACTGTCTTTCCATTACGCCTGCTTTCAGTTTATAAACAAAACATGAAAATTCAAGAGAGTTAACGACACTAATGCGATTAGGATTCAATGTGGAAAATTTTCGGAAGCATCTCAATTACAATTCTTCAAGTGGACGATGTAGATATTATTAATTAATAAATATCTAGTATGCACTTGAAAAACAATGTGAGAGACTCCTAAAAATCCACACAATGGCAACCTAATTCCATGAAATTTAAAATAAATAAAAAAATAAGCAATTTCATCATTGTTCTCCAAGTAAAAGAGAGAGACGATTGGAGGTGTGGCCAGCAACACAGAGAAAGGATGAAGCCTAATTAACTTATGGAAGTTTGGAGTATATAGTGAGAGAAATCAATCGAGCAGATAAAAAGAATAAAACGAGAGGAAAAATAGTGAAAAATGCAGATTCGTGGAGAAGATGAACAAGTAAGAGCTTGTGCGATGACATCGTTCATCGCCCTGGGATGTTTTAGGCATTTAACATGCTCGCTTTAAGCGACGACACTTTATCATGAAGACTTTATGGGACGAAGGCTTCCAGTTCGCAATATACGATATATTAGGAGACGACAAAGTTTGTCGCCCTAGGATGTTCAAGTTGGCCATTCAAAGTAGCCGACACATAGCCATAGGTATTTTAGGGCGACAAAATATTTGGGTTTAACCGACAATATTTTGTCGCATATTATTTGTGCGACGAAGGCTGCCAGTTCGTCACGTAAGATATATTTAGGCGACGAAAAAGTTTGTCGCCCGAGGATGTTCAAGTTGGTCATTCCAAGTAGTCGACACGTAGCCCTAGGTATTTTAGGGTGACAAAATATTTGTTTTAAGCGACACTTTTTCACACATTAGTTATGCGACGAAGGCTTCAAGTTCGTTGCGTAAGAGATTTTTTAAGCGACGAAACAGTGTGTCGCGTTAAATAGTTAGCTATTTTTTGTAATAGCGTGATGATAGTAAATTTTTCGTCGCGTCAAGTTAATTTTGAGCAACAATGTAGCACCCCGTAATTTTCGTACTTACTGAATTTTTTTTATATTTTTGTGTGATTGTCTTCATTAAGTTATGGGCATACGTATGAGCTATTTGTTTGTCCATGTTATGTATAGTTTGTTTATTTAAGAATTTATTTCCTACTTACCTTCCTTTACCGAATCTCGGGACGAGATTCTTTTGAGATGTATATATTGTAATACCTGCCTAATTAAATAAATATAAATATTTTTTTTGTAAGCCCTAATGTTGATGGGTTGTTACTAAATTGTATTTGAGCTTGGTTTTGGGCTTTCATAAACTAATGATTAGGGTTTTACTTTGTGAAAGAGGGTGGGTGCACTCGAAAGTTCGGTGGGGGGCGAATAGCCACCCACCTTATAAAGAGAATAACCCTATTCCTTTTTTTTTTTTTCTCTCCTTCCTTCTTTTTTTTCCTTCTTCACGAATTCTTCTCCTTGGCGGCGAGCGCAGTCTGTGACCGCACGGTGCAACCGATCCCACCGCCCCAAACTAGCTTCTCCTTCTCAGGCTGTCTCTTCTTCGACTTCGCATCTTCCTACAAGTGTTGAACTGCTTGGACTGTGTTTTCATTCGGGCAGTGCTTGCGAGACTTTGGTTATGAAATTCAAGGGTTTACAATAGCTAAAGCTTTGGGATTCTTGATGGCTAGTTTGATCTATGGTGATGATACTGGTTGGCTGAATCGAGGGCGAGGTTTGGAAGGAGGACGAAATGGGGAATAATGTGTGGGGTTTTGATCGATGAAGGATGGAAGACCTGAGAGTGTGTGATCAACAAGGGGAGAAGACTGTTGCAGTCGATCGAACAAGGTTGGGGGCAGAACTGATTGTTTGATCGCTTGATATGTGGATGAGTGCGATCGACCTGTGATTTAGGGGTTGTGTAAGCTCAGTGTGGAGGAAAACAAAGAGAACAGAAGACTTCTCTTACTTGATGGAGGTATATATGAGAGTGATGTCTGATTGGTTGAAGGGATAAATTGTTTGTTGAGAAGCAGGGAGCATGCGATGGTGTCTTCGATTGAGTCTGGTAGTGGTGTCGAGATGAAGTCTCTATTTTGCTCTGTATTGTGTAGTCGTGAAATTGAGCAAGAGATGATTTATGATGATGTTCGTTTGGGTTTGGTGGTTAAATTGAGTAAGAGAGTTGTTGTGTGTGTCTGTGTTTATGCGAGAAAGATTTTGTTGTTTAGGTTGGATCGTAGCGAGTCTGTGTTTGCCCGGCTGGCATTGATCTGTGGCAATGAAATGATTGGCTCGGATCAGAGAGAAGAAAGAGAGAAGATGATGGAGAGTTTCTGGCTGGATATGAGATTTTCGAAAAGGTGATGGATGGAGAGACTGAATCTGTGAGTTTATTTTCATCCCCTTTCTTTTTAATTTTTGTATTGATTTTGGTTATTGTTAGATTGGGTATTTTGACATAGCATGTGAGTTCTCTTTTACTCCTTTCAGTTTGTTTTATGTAATGGTTTTGATAGTTATGTGTTGTGTGTTTAATCTACTTTGATTAAACCCCCATTTTCTTTCTTCCTGATTTTGCCCTTAATTTGGTAGATTAAATTGATGGGGTTTGATTACCTTGATTAATTGATTTGAATGAATGAATGGATACCCATTGTAGTTCACATTGATTTTAGGCAATTGTCAAGGCATTCGGGGTTTTTCAGGTCATCATCATCATTAGAAAAGCATGTGATAGATGAGAGTTTGTGTAAGACTAAGGAACCCCCGAGTGTTATCATGAAGAAAATTTGGACAAATTGTATCTCATAGGTTAGATCAGATGTTACCACATTTAGGTAGTAGGTGAATGTGCGTTTTGGATTTGTCAAATCCCATCGGGTTGAAATTGAAATTCATCATATGTGTCCATACGGTTTAATAAAGTTGGTTGTCAAAGTGTTGTGCCACTATTAGAAATATTTTCTCGTTAATTGTCAAAGGTTATAGATACATTGCTCATTTGTTTGATGAAATTCCTTAATGAAATAGAAGATGGATTTAGGGAAGTTTTACAAGAATGAAATGAGTCAATTTTGCTTAGTTCCTAATGTATCTCATTGTCATCTGCTCTTTTGATCATGACCTGGAAGATATTATCTTTGGAGTATTTATTTGGACTTATTTACATAGCTGGCGAGATTGATCCCAGTTGCATAACATAAAATAGAAGAAAATTTTCTAGTAATAGATATTGGCTGGAATTTAACTGAGCACTTGTTTTAGTTTGAGTATTTGTATTGTTATGCGAATTGGTGTGCATATTGTTTTTCATATGATGCAAAGAGATGAGATATGTGAATTGGCAATGTGTCAAATATTACTTTTCCCCCAAAAGAATGGTGGATACTATGATTGATTTATTTATGGTTGACAAAGCCTCACCATAAAAGAGTTTTGAAGATTTATTTATTTTTATGCTCTTTTCCACAACTCCGAAAAAAAAATGTGAAAAGAAAAGAAATTTTTGTATACAGACTTGCTTGTATACGTGTGATATTATTATGGGTATGCAGACTTGCTTGTATATCGGTGCACCGCTCCATGTGAGTTCGGTTGTACGTGTAGATTTAGGAAATGTTTGCCATGGATCGAACTTTGAGTGAGATGAAATGTTCCTCGAGGTGGCACCCCACTTGGAACATGTACGCTCCGAGTGGTTTCTAAGGCAAGGGAGGCACACTTGGGTGAGGTGTGTTCGGCACAAGGAGGATAGTGTGATTGTGGAAAAGAAGCGAGATTTCTTTATGTATGTGCATGATTACCTTAAAGGAAGAAACTAAATGCTCATTCAACCATTGAATGAGAACTACATGTTTTCCTAAAGGTAGAAAAATGTGTTTTGTTAATATTTCAATAATAGTGTAATATGATTATGAATTGTATAGTTGTTGTATTTATGAGGATTGATAACTCATAAATTTTATTTAGTAGTAATAAATAATGCATATTTATTTATTAGGATGATAACACCTTTGCCTCATTGAGGAACTACCTGTTGGTGTGGTTGGTTATTGTTTTTGTTTAGTTTGATGTTATTACGTGTGGATTTATTAATTTTTTTGGATGAAGATTTCTTACACCAGCTTTATTTCTGACTCGAGTGAGCTTTTGCTTCTTGGGTATATTCCTTTTGGAATGTAGCCGATTAGCCTTTCAGGTTTAGAGACTTTGAGCTGCGTTACTGGAGTTCTGCTAGTGAGCTAGCCATGACAGTCTTCTCCGGGTTAGATTTTTTATTTGTTTCAAATGTTTAGTTCATGCTGCTATTTGTTTATGTTATTATTAAATTTTCACGTCCCGAGTTTTGGGGGAAACAGATAATGCTACGTGGCTTTTGGGATTTTCGTTTCCTTCGAAAATTGGGGCGTGACAGACAAGACTTGCCTCGTCGCTCTATGAGTTGTCACAAAAGGGGATGTTTTAGTAATATGAAGAGCCAATGAAAAAGGCAGAAGCACTGTGGTGGTAACAATTGACAGAATAATCCTCAAACAATTATTAAAAAAAATGGACATTTCAAAGAAAAGAAGCATAGTTTAAATCTCATTCCAACAAAACTCAATTAATAATAATTATTATAATAATAAAAAGTTTAAGATATCGATATGATATGAAATCTTAAGCAACTTTTGACACTGACAAACTAATCCCACCTTAATACACAGAGGTGTGAATGGGAGGTTACGGGAAGCCTGAAGATCATCAATCTCATCCATCCGAGAAGCTACAATGCCCAAAATTCATTGATGCATAAATAACACCGCATTAAAGACTAACTAAAGCTTCAAAACAGCCCAACACAAAATTTTGCTTTGCTCACTTTGTAAGAGATAATGAGATATCACAAATCTATAAATTAATGAATAAATAAGTGATAAAAAGATGCATTTCAACAATATGTTTGGGAAAAGAATATTTTTTAGTTAATAATCAAAATGGATGAAATTGAGGTTTCAAAGTGCAACCTTGTGAACTAGTCTAGGGAATGAGATCTCTGAAATTTTTGGAACTTAGCTTATTATTTTAAATTTATAAATGAATTTGATTGACGTAAGTTTGGAGAAAACACATTTGAACAAGCATAATCATAAAACTCCAAATCAATCCGTAAACCAAAGAGAATGAAAAAGAAATTTTGAGCATCAAACCTTCCAAATTGGCAGAAAACTTGTCCTTATCCATCAATTGATTCACTAAAAAAAACTCAACATCGTTCTCGTTAGTTCGTAGTGTATTTCATTTTGATGATGTATCTGGACCGCCTTACTATGCTGTGAGACTGTAAAGGAATTTTTGAAGTCTGCTTTGAGCCTACTATATTATGTAGGAAGTCAAGAAGGTCAGGCTGAATCACATTCCTCCAAAATCAGATTTCTTTGGATGCTTTGGTGGTTTGCAGGACTATTTTAATTATGAAATAATTTGAAAAGACATGGGTTCATTGTTCCGAGCTGTTGTCCTACGGCACAATGAGCTTCAAAGATGGCATGTAGGCAGGCATTCACATTACCAATCAAAGTAGAAGCAATCAGAGTTCGATTAAAAGAGGGAATGTAAGAGGTTGCAAAATCTAAAAGTAGAATGGATGTGGTGATAGCTCTCAAGATTAAAGAATAGGATTTCTCGAAAAATGTCAAAATTTTAAATTTCATAAAAAATTTCTCTGTTTTTTTTAGTTACCGAAATTTCATTCCAACCCAAAATATTTATTTTTGTTATTAGGTCATTCTCAATGTCAGTACATTTTAATCCGTTATAATTTTAGTTTAATATTAAATTTTGTTATATAGTGATTTTTATGCAATATGTAATTTGTATGACATTACGAGTCTCGTGATACTCTTTATGTAATATTTAAGAGTTTAAAATGTTGAACTTATATTTATAACTTCAAAATTACAAAAAGAAATTTTTACATTTTTTTATACACAACGAAATATTTCACAAAATATTTCTTAAAATCAATTTACCAAAATTACCTCGAAAAAAGAAATCTCAATCCTTGCTCATAAGAAAGTAGATGTCCAGCCGAGTTACAAGTGGTGGACTATGTAAATTGTACTTGTAATTAGCTAGCTTATCCTATTATCGCTAGCTTTAGGACTTGAAACAATTACGTAGACTCTCATTAGTCTTCCTATGTAATTAAAACGTTTATTTCCTGAAAAAAATAAAAATAAAAATAACAAGTGCATGTGACTCAGAATCCTATGGTTGGACATAAAGTTAGCTATAGGGTATTGCTTTTTAGGAACTCCCTTAGTAACCCTTTGTGATTTCCTAGGTTCAACCCTTTCTAACACAGAAGAGTGAATAGAGGTTAAAGGTACCTGAAGTGGATCATTCCGGGCGAGATATTCAGTTGTTGATGTAGAAGAGAGAATGTCGTGTGTGTGTGTTTCAGATACATTTTTATCGTTCTCCTCTGTCTCATGAGGGAATTGATCGTTATGAACCAAGTGGTCAATTGTCTGCCCATTGGAAGTGTCTATCTCTCAACACAAGTCATTTGCTGCTGCTGCGGGAACAGTTTCTGTTGTTCCCTTCACTTCAAATTATTCATCCAAGTGTTCCAATTCTTCAAATACATCAATAGAATGAGAATTCCCTTCATTATCGCTCTCTCCCTTAAGAGAAGACTGGGAGACTCCCCCTGAGTGGCTCAGATTCATGGAATGAGACATCAAGGGATATATGCATTCTGTTAGTGAGCGGGTCATAACACCTGTACCCCTTTTGAAACTCTGAATAACCCACAAAAATACATTTCTTCGCACGGGGATCAAGCTTGCTCCGGTGTGGTTTTGGTATGTGGACATAGGCTGTGCACTCAAACACTCGAGGCTCAAAATTAGGCATAGATGGGATGGACAAAAGTGTATGAAGCTTCTGATGAGGATTCTTGAACTCAATTACTCGTGAGGGAGTACGGTTGATAAAATATGCGGCAGATTTCACTGCTTCACCCCAATAGGATCGAGGTACATTCATGCCAAACAGGGAAATACAAACAACTTCCTTTTCTTTCGTTCGGCTAAACCATTCTATTGAGGAGTATCAGAATTGGAGGTTTGATGACGAATTCCATTTGACCAGCAAAACTCAGACATAGGGTCATTGACAAACTCTCCACCATTGTCAGATTGAAACACTCTGATGGATTGTTTGTACTGTGTCGCTACCATTTTGTAAAAATCAGTAAACCTTCCAAATACCTCACTTTTTCTTTTCAGTAATGACACTCATGTCATCCAAGTGCAATCATCAATAAAAAGATACATAATATCGAGCTCCAAAAAGAGAATTAAATTTTGCTGAACCCCAAACATCGGAGTGAATTTTCATAAAGGGAACACGACCCAACCTTTATTTATTTGGTTTTGTTAATTTATTTTTATTTTTTCGTCATCATCATCATCATCATCATGTCTAAGACTTTCACTAATCTCGCATGAAAGCTTCTAATGGTTAAACATAAAAATCTGCCCAAAATACGCATAATCATCATTTCCTCTTAACCGCAAACAGATTACAAAATATGTATATATAGATGAACTGAAATAAGTTCCCCTCCCCATTACGTACATCTCCATATTCACCTAGTCTTCTCCAAAATGTCTGATGCTAATAACATTGTACAAACATGCATTGATAAGAACGAGAAAATTGAAACAATCGGAATTTTATCATCAAATAAATATAAATTTTTGCAGCAGGCTACGTTTCTCCAAATTCTGGTGGTTTCTTTGTTGGAAGCAATGCTTCGGTCAGTTCTGGTGCCTCTCGGTGAAACTCCCACAGTTTCTTACTTGTTGGTAAGCTCCTCTTCTCAATACTTCAATTCATGATCCTATCTTAAACTTGCTAATAACCTACCCAAACTATAAAAATAGTTTTTTGATTTGTTTGTGTTGAAAATTTTTGGATTAATTTTTTTCTTTTATTATTTTTTTAATCCCTTTCATCCTATGCCATCAGCTAGGTTCGACCCCGTGACCTAGTGATACCATCCGCCGATGCTCAACCACTGAGCCCTCACCATAAAAATCGTGTTAAAATTTCAGCTCATTTCAATATCATGAGCTTGGTCTTACTTCACCATCCAAAAACAAAAGAAGATTATATATATATATATATATCTTGCAATGATTCTGTATCTCAGTTCTCATTTCTAGTAATTGTTGTATTAGTCAAGTTTCACAATCAAGGTTAGCCTTATCACTTGATTACGTTTAAAGCTTTCCCTATACCTTTTTTGTTTTTAATATTAACGTTCGCATAACAGGCTGGTTTATTAATTGGATCATCGGGCATTGGGAAGAATAAGGATTTTTTAAAGACGGTTGTTCCCAATGAAGCACGTCCTCAAATTCAAATGATAGGAATGCTTGGGATCATGATGTATCTGTTTCTGCTTGGAGTAAAAACGGACTTGGGTGTTATTAAGAGATCAACAAGAAAGGCATGGATCATGGGCATTACAATGTTCATTGTTCCATTGATTTTTACAGTGCCTTTGGCTTTCTACCAACAAAATTCTATTTTCATATTAAAAAAAAAAGTCATTAAAGAAAACGACCTCATCTCCATGTCTGAAATGACAATAGAACCTCAACTCCCAATGCTAGCATTGTTGTCGTCCACATCCTCTTTTCATGTTGTAAGTTGTTTTTTGGCTGACCTCAAGATGCTTAATACAGAGTTAGGACGCTTGGCTATTTCTGTATCTACAATCAGTGGAATGTGCAGTTGGATCACAGTGACAATCGCATTCTTTGTACACCAAAGCATTAAAGGAGAAAAACAACAAATTCCATACTTCTTGGTGTCTACTATTTTCCTTGTTATATTAATAATATTTTTTCTACGGAAATATGTGCAATGGGTTATCAAACAAACTCCCAAAGGTGAAACCATCAAGGAAATTTATTTAGTTTCCATATTTCTTATGATTCTCGGCACGGGAGTTCTTGGGGAATATTTTGGCCTACGTTCATGGTTTGGACCTATGGTATTAGGCATGGCTATACCAGATGGTGAGCCTATTGGATCAGCTATGACAGAAAAATTGGGAAAACATTATTTCTGGATTATTTTTGCCCATCTACTTCATGTATGCGGGTTTCAATGTGAACTTTGGCATGGCGGAAGTCTTTCCCACTATCCCTTATCGTGTAATACAACTTTCGACATTTTCTTTGCTTGGGAAGTTTAGTGGCATTGTCATCCCTTGCCTCTTCTGCAAAATCACATTCAAAGATGCTGTCACACTTGCCCTAATATTGTGTACTCTTGGCATATTCGATGTAACACTTTATAGTGATGCTCTTATACGGCAGGTACGTACAATTATCACACTGTTAATACTAATGTTTTAAATTCTGAAGAAATTTTCTTTTAGGGTTGTGTATAGTTTAAAGTATATTCCATGGAAACTCATAACCTGAAATGGGAGTCAATCAAAGAGGGAACAAAATTGATGAGCACTTGCCTTTAAGAAACCCTCCTTTTGCCAAGAGATGCTAACTCAAATGGTAAATTTGGAATAGATGGTATCACAAGTTTAGGGTTCAATTCCTGCTTTAGGCTTCTAACAATTTTGTGATCCAATAAAATGTCTACTCAGCCTTAAAAAAAAAAAAACCCTTGATTTCGCTCCAGTCCACCTAAGAAGTTACATTCATTTTTTATTTTTTTTTAAATAAGGTATTGACCCTCTTCATTTAATCCATGTTCAAAGGACAATAATCTAAGCACTACATTTAATACCTTTTAGTCATCTAAGTAGCTACATTCAATATCGGAAGGCTACTCAATGTTAGAGAACATGTGTTCCTAATGATTGAGCAAACTCATAAAAATCCTAACTGGTGAGTCTCAAACCTGTAACCTCTCACAAGGAAACTAGATGTCTTACCAAACTACAAGTCACACCTAAATGAGAATCAACGGCCCATTATAGAGGGACTTGAGCCAAAAAACCTGAAAACACGGGGTTTACTTCTAATGAGCGTCACATTACCAACAAGAAGGGTTCATACCGCCCTCAGAGTGAGTTGGAAGATTTAGAAGGGCAAATGATCCCATCTAAATCCTCAATCCATTCCCTGATCTTAAAAACCAACAATGACAAATTATTCTTTCCAACCCCTACTTTCTTAGATTTCCATTTTTTCCAAATTCCAAGCAAGCAAGTCATGCATGCATGTTATCATATTGAAAATCACTCCTGTTAATTTGTGATTTCTCCTATCCAGTTTCAGATATTTAAACCTTCACATTCATTTTCACGATTGTATTGTGGCCTTCGGGCATCGACTAATACTTAACGCATGTCAATGATCTAACTAAAATATAATTTCACAACTTTACTTAAGTCAGGTTAAAAATGGCTTGTTCATCAATTGTAGCTAGTTAATCGGACATCATTCTCCTTGTGAGAGGTCACAGGTTCGAGATTCACCAGTTAGGATTTTGTGAATTTTCACCTGATTATTAGGAGCACATGTGCTCTGCCGTTGATAAGCCTTCAAATATTGAATGTAGCTACTTAGATGGATTAGATCAGAGCGAAGCGAAAGCAAGTCTCCATGTGAGATGGAGGCGACGAGGATATTAAGTGGCAACAGTATTGTAGCCTTCGGGCCTGGTTGATTAATTTTATAGAGTCAGTCATGTAGTTGTCGGGCATGGATTACTAAATAAAAAAAAGGGTTAAAAATGGCTTGGTACTGCTCGAGCTAACGAAATCTTCAGGTGGAGCACTTCAGTTGAAGGTGGCCTTGGAGAAGATTTCATTTTCCCAGCCAGTGATGATCATTGAGAAACCATAGCATTGTTTTCAAAAGATGGAGACTCCCAGAGAAATATGCAACAGAGCTATTGGATTATTTTCTATATATGTACAAGTAATAATTTGTTTTTATCAAGAAAGTAAAAGATTTTGGTGCACTTTTTACTTGAATGCTGTGGGAGGTGAGACAAGATGAACTCAAAAAATTTAAGCGAGTACAAGATTTTGAAACCTTATGTCCTATTTCAATTTTATTATTTGCCAAGTTTTTCTTAAGCCAAATCATGCTTCTAACACTAGTAATTCATGTTTGGTGTGTCTTTTGCAGATCATTGGAACTGAAAGTTATACATGGCTGTATGTTTTTTCACTGATTATAGCAGCAACCACTCCACCATTGGTCCGTCTACTTTACGAACCTTCAAGGAATTACGTTGTTCCCAAGAACCGTACTATCCAAAATGTCAGACCTAATACAGAACTATGCATACTGGTTTGTATTTACAATGAACAAAATGTACCCACAATGGTTAATATTCTCCAGGCTTCAAACCCAACTAAACAAAGCCCAATTTCTATTTATCTTCTCAATGTCATTGAGCTACAAGGTCGCTCAGCTCCACTTTTAATTTCCCACGAACCAAATCACAAGCCAGGTCGCAAATCCACTCCATCGGATCACATAATCAATTGCTTCAAAATCTACGAGAAACAAAACCATGGTGTTGTCTCCCTACATGCTTTCACGACCATCACACCTTTAGTGACTGCCCACGATGACATATGCTCAATGGCACTTGAGAATAAAGCATCTTTGATAATCATCCCATTTCACAAGCAATGGGCTATTGATGGGACTAAGGAATCTTCCAAGTGCAGGAATGCTAACCAAGAGGTGATTGATAAAGCGCCATGCTCTGTGGGTATTCTGATTGATCGTGGGAGGTTGAACCATGGTAAATCTGTTGTTTCTTGTTGGTCAACTTATGTGATTGGTGTTATCTTCTTAGGTGGTGTTGATGATCGAGAGGCTTTGTGTTACGCCATGCGGATGGCTGAACACCCAAACATTCACTTGACTGTACATCGTATTATTCCCAGCACCAACACGATAAATGACATAAATGAAAAGGTATTGGATGACAATTTTATTAATGGGTATAGACTCGGTAATGTCGTCAATGAGCACAATGTGTACAAAGAAGAAGTTGTAAAAGATGGCTTTGAGACAGTTAGCGTGATTCGCGGTGTGGAAAACTTGTATGACCTTGTAATCGTAGGGAGGCGTCAAGATAATTACTCATATCTACTATCTGGTCTCACAGAGTGGAACGAGTATCCAGAACTTGGATTTTTCGGAGACATGTTTGCTTCACCGGATATCAAGGGCAGTTTTCCAGTGTTGGTGGTGCAACAATAATCTTAAATAGCGAGTTAATAATTTTTAATAGCCTCAATAAATAATAAAATTCTAGGCTAAATGGTTCTTTTGTTTGTTAGGTGTTCTGTGCTATGCGAAATCATATCATTTTAGTAAGCCCCCCATCCAATTTTGAGTGAATATAAATGGTTTGGCCAAGCATACCCCACTGCAGCTTCAACAAAACAAAACAAAAACAAAAACCCCTTAAAATATGTAAATGTAATTGCAATGACAAACCAAAGAATTACTAATCTCTTATTCCTTCCACCAGTCATTAAGGAATCATGAAACATTTGCTTCTTGGAAGAACCATCGTTTCACCAACATGGAGTCCGTCTGCATCATACATCTACTGAAACTTTGTAATTTGCAATACCTCAAACCTTCCAATACAGCCAATATTTCAGCTATATTATTGGAACCACTTCCAAAGAAAATTTGCCCGGCTACCACAAATGTACCTTCATTATCCCTAACGCCACAAAGCTTTTTGCTGCCACATTCTCCACTAAAGACCCATCTACATTAAGAGCAAACCAACCAGCTGGAGGGAAAACCCAAAATACCACCCCAATTGAAGGTTTCACCACCATCTTAATTTGAATGCCCAGTCTACGCATTAGCATAGCGTCCCCTGCATTTTTTTCGTGATGAAAAATTTCGATACACATCTAATCCAGTGACATACTTTGATTATGACATAGTTGGCTGACCACTCCTTTCATTCATACAACTTCTTATTTCTTTGAATCCAAATTTCTCACAATATAAAAAAGGTGTCAGATGGAAAAGGATACCTGACTGAGTTGAAGAATTCACCCGCCTAAACCAAACACCTAAGATAGTGAACACTTCTACTGGCCTATTAACATGAATGTCATAAATCAATTCAAAGTCATTCTACACTCTCCTGGCAAGTTCACCTTCTAAGAAGAGATGCTTGGTAGTTTCATCCACGGATTTTATGCAGCAACTACACTTTGAAGCCAAAGCAAACCAAATTCTTCTTAACTCTCCATCCAATGGCAAAACACGTTTAATGATTTTCCATGTAAATATGAAATTTTTAGTGGAAAGTAAAGGATGCCAAAGCCATCTCCAAAAACGGTCATGTTGTCCCCTAATTATGAAGAATTTCTACCACCGAACTTACAGAAAATTTTTACCATCATTAGTTGGGGTCCAAATTCTAACATCAAAAACCCCCTCTTTGCCTCTCAGTCTGCTGTCATATAAAACTTGGGCTTTCCTCTGCAGCATAGGCCCAAAAGATCTGAAATTTTCTCTATGCATTTGCCTTAAAAAAGGCAAATCTATTTTCTGTCTCTGCCTATCCAGTACGATGAAATAGCTCGCCCTCAATCCAATAATCATTAAAAAAAACTTACATTTCCAGTGCTAATCTTTCAAGTAGAGTGATCCACCATAAACTCCTTGAATTTCATCAACTCTTTAAGGTAGGAGAAATTCCAATTTTTGCCTCTCGGAGTCTGATAGGAACTCTCGCATTCAAAATTTTATTTCTCATAAAAATAAACCAGAAGCAATTTGTATTAGCCAAATTCCACAAGGCCTTAATACGAAAGGCTTTTACCACTCAATCAAGGTTGCGCACACTCAAACCTCCCTCTTTAGTTGGAAAGCTAAGCCTTTCCCAAGCAACCCACACTACAAAAAATGAGGTCTAAACCGGCACTTTCACGGCGGCGTTTCACTGAAAGCGCCGGTAAAACATTATCATTAACGGCGTTTATGATATCAAGCGCTGGCAATAAAATGAGTATCACGCACTCTCGGCGTTTATAATGGAGCGCCGGGAAATATCACCCTAAACCGGCGTTTTACTTATAAAGCGCCGGGAAAGATTACCCTAAACCGGCGTTTATTATCTGAAGCGCCGGTAAAGATGAAAAACCCGTCATAAATTCGAAATAAAATTGTACTTTTTGGAAGCGCCGTATTTGATGTAAATAAGCGCCGGCAAAGAGCGACCAATACCGACATTTTATACAAAGCGCCAGTACAAAATAACCAATACCGGCATTTTACTCAAAGCGCCGGAAAAGTGTAACTAATACCGGCATGCTTTTGAAAGCTCCGGTAAAGAGTAACCAATACCGGCACCGTATTTTGAAGCGTTGGGCAAGATTAAAAAAAAAAGTCGTCCAACCTAAGGGTGGGCATCCCATCCCGCGATCCCGATCCTTTCCCAATTTTTTTGGGTCTTAATGGGATTGAATAATTTCATCCCGTCCCGATCTAGAATGGGATGGGATGGGATGGGATGAAGATTTTTAATCCCGCCAATCTCGTCCCATCCCGAGCTAATTTTTCACTCTGGTATTAATGAGTATTTTCTAGAATACATCCTCAACTTTCTGCCATTTAAACATTTAGAAATACCTGCAATGCAACTTTCTGGTAGCATATTTTTTTGCAGTTAGCTATTACATAGTTATTACATGAATATTAAACTCTCTCGAAGTTCAATTTGTATCTGATTTTATTTTTATTACCTTCCTACTAGATCATCAGATGATTGAACATGTCGTATCTGGGATATTAGGAATACCAATGTCAGTCCTCGCTTTTACATTCCAAAGCCTTCAGATGCTATCACTGGTTTGTTTCAAGTTTACATAGTGTGTTTTGGTTGGTTGGTTGGCTGGGGTTTTTGGAATTTGGTAACTGAAATCTTAACTTTGAATTAACTTCAGGGAAGAGAAATGGTCCCTCAACTAGCACCACACTTTCAACTAGCATTGTTCCCTCAACTAGTACTGATCCATCAAGCCACCAAATATTGTATTGTGCATATAATGCTAGTGGAACAGTATTTGTCACTGGTAGCTTAGATACCTATGCAAGGGTAAAACTGAGTGTTATTCTTTGCGTTGAGTACATTATGTTTGTTTAAATATGTTCTTCTATACTTAGCAAATATATTGTTCGAAATTGAAATGCACTGCTAAATGCATGAGTTTCTTCTTCAAGAACAAGCAATTTGCAGGTGTGGAATGCTTTGAAGTCTAACACAGGTGAGTACAAGCAACCAAATTATGAGATTGATTAAAGAAAATGAAATGCATATAATCAGAGCACACTGATCTCGTCCCGAACCCGTTTGGGATGGGATGAGGTTTTTCCCATCCCGTCCCATCTCGATCCCGAATGAACGGGATGGGATAGGGATGGGTTTATCTGGTCCCATCCTGTCCCGTGCCTACCCCTACTCCAACCCATCCTACTGATGAAAAAAATATTATGTTTTCTAAACCACAGCTTTAGATGTTACAAGTGTCGGTAAAGAGTAACCAACCCACGAATAACGACACTTTTACGACGCTTTAGAACTACAAAAAAAAATAGTCTAAATCGACACTTTTACGGCGGCGTTTCAATAAAAGCTCTGGTACAACATAAGCAATAACGACGTTTGGAATATAAAACACCGGAAACAACCAGCGATCGCTTCCCACTAGGGCGAAAAATTAAGTCTTAAGCAATCACGACGTTTATACAATAAAGCGCCGGTACATATTAAACAATACCAACGTTGTATTTTCTAAGGCGCCTGTACATATCGAACAATACAGGCGTTGTATTTTCTAAGCGCCGGTGAAGTGCGAAAATAAAATTGAATCATGTGAAGGATTGAATCATGTCCATTCCCATGAAGAACTGGACATTGAGGTATGTCCGCATTTCTCATTGCATGTTCATGGATGCTATTCATTTCTAATTTAGACTTCTCTTACACCTTGCTTTTCTGTACCGTTTGTCTAATGGGAAGGCCAATCGAGCTGAAATCAATCGTCTGAAAGCCATGCTGGTACCAATCTCATCTCTCTTTTTGTCTTCACGTTTATAGTATTTCTTATGGATGCTTTCTTATACGAACAATGTAATCTGAAATTTGGGCATATTCTTTGATGTGGTCAGCAGCATCAGAAGGAGTTGGAATTGTCTCAACTGAAGGAACAAATAGAGAAGGAAAAGGTATGTGAACTATTTTGATGAATTGTTGCTCCTCTGCTCAATGGCATATATATTCACGTATTTATCATGAAAATATCTTTGTCCCTATGTGAAATTCATATATATATATATATATATATATATATATATATATATATATAATTCAGATCTAACATGTCTTTATCACTTAAGTTTGAACTTCCTTAGGCTTCTTACAGAAGCATGGCTCATTAACATGTACTCAATTGTAGCGATTCGCTTCCTTGAAGTACTAGAGTTCCCCATGTCTTGGGTCATTAGAAAGCGAAAGGCCTGGGAGTGTCTAAAAAATTTTGCTTTGAGAAAATGTGTTGTTCCTAGGTTCAATTTTGAGAAAAATTTATTCAAAACTAATTTATCCAATATTAACTCCATGTTTTCACTTGATATATGAAAAGATTCATCATTTCTAAGTTAGAGCGTTTAGGAAGACTTGCAATTTATCAGGTTGCAAGCTACTTCTGACGGGATGGATGTGAATATAGATCTGTTTCTAAACCAAGTCAAACCTTTTATTTACTCATGACTGTTAGATAGTGTGTCGTACACAATTATTATTTATCACATGGAACTTTACCTGTCTATTTGATAAGTCTGATTCATAATCTACTTATTATTGATCTCGTGTGTTGGATACACTGGTCAAAAACTGCATCTACTTCCTTGCCTGCAAAGTTTACACTTTAATTGCATGCGATCTCATATCTTTTTAAGAGGATAACTTCTTGACAGTTAGGTGTTCATTTCCTCCCATCTCTTACTTTTGTGTCCTTGCATTCAGTTTTACTTATCTGCTTTGCAAGCTAAAGCAGAACTTGAGATTGATAAAGCTCAGAGGACAATTTCAGCGAAGGATGAAGAATGGCAAGCTGCAGAAGGCCTATCTGGACTAAAGGAGGTACTATTCTGTCATATCTAGAATCCTTTAATTTTTAAAATCTTCTGTGTAGTCTGAAGAGTTGAACCGTCGTCTGTATGGACTTACGTTTGTCCATTGTTACTTGATTGTACTAGGTTCAGATTGAGTATTGGGGAAATGGTCAAATTGTGGAGGTAGCAGGTAGCTTCAATGGGTGGCATCAACACATTAAAATGGACCTACACCCTTCACCTAGTGATATGAGCTCCATTGTGTCTAGGTATCTAATTCTCTCTGTCTTATCTTTTAAGAAATTATTCTTTGCGGTTAACTACACATTTTACCACTCATATTATCAAGCCGAGTATCAGTTGTAACCATTTCTTATGAAAAGACTGAAGTTTCTTTGTTGCACATGGACATTTATCCTGTATTCCTTTCTATATGAACTCTATACTTCGTTTAAATTAAGAAAAAAGCTTCATAATGAAAACTAAAGTTCTCAACATGTATCTTCTATGACTTATCCCAACCCTATTGTTTAAATGTTAAATTCCAATAACAAAACTTAAGCTTACTTTGTATTTCATACACCTCGGTCTCTTAATTAGGTGGATTCATGTTGCACGGATCACAACACTACTACAAATATTAGCTTAGGTAACGCCACTTAGATAGCGCTTTTTTAAAGAGCTATCCAAGTGGGCACTAGGATAGCGCTTATTTGTCTTTAAAAAAAAATTTTAAAAAAAAACACTACAATAGCGCTTTTAATTTTTTTTTTCAGTTAAGCGCTATCTTAGTTATGTCTTAGATAGTGCTTTAAAAAACGCTATGAGAAAAAACGTTACCAAAGCTACCATAGCGCTTTTAAAGTGCTTGCATAGCGCTTCCGAAGCGCTATGCTACTTACATTTAGGATAGCGCTTCGATTTTAATCAAATATCAAATTAAATCTCTTTTTTGCAGATCTTGATACGATCGGACGGTTAAGATCACAAACCCTCATTTTTCATTTTTTCAGATTTTGGTTTACTCGACATTTAGAATTCCCCTTCTCAAACACACAGAGAGGCGATGAGGCGAGGAGGCAAGGAACCGAGGCGACGAACCAGAGGAGGCGAGGAGGCGAGGAACCGAGGAAGGAGGCGACTCAGGTCCAAGTAAGACTGATCGATTTTTTTCTTTTTTCAGATCCAAGTAAGAAAGCCAGAAGAGAGAAGAAGAAGAAATCGAAGGGAAGAAGACTGAAAGACTTGGAAGAAATCGAAGGAAGAAGAAGAAGAAATCGAAGAAGAAGGAAGACGAAGAGAGAAGAAGAACAAATCGAAGGAAGACGAACTCAGAAGTAGAAGAAACTCAGACTCAGATATCAGATCTGGACCTTTGGTAAGTGGTAACCTGCTTCTTTGGTGGCTTTTTCGTTCTGTTCTTCTTCAAACCTGCGAATCTGCGATGGTTTATGGTTTTGTTCTTCTTCAAACCTGCGATGGTTTAGATCTGTTCTTCTTCGTTTTGTTCTGTAATTCTGTTTTTCTTTGGTTTATTGTTTTGCAAGAACAACTCAAGTGGCAGAATAGGCCCTGAGTTCTGATTACTTTGAGGATAAAATATCAGGCTACATTAAGGACATCAAGCCCACAAATAAGAAAATGCAAAAAGAGAAAGAAAGAAACACATTTTTCATAATTAACAAAGTAGCTTGTCGTTGTTTCAGAGTTGGAGTTGCTCATCATTTGTAGTATGCACCAACTTTATGTCTCAGAAGTTTGGGATGATAGGGATACATATTTACCCCTAATCGATATAGGTATGTGCCATTGAGCAAGCATTTTATGAAGTTGTTTTATACTTTTTCCAACTAGATTCCATTCATCTCTTGCATATAGCTGTTTTTAAGCTTGATTTATTATGTTGGTCTTGTGTGTTTCTTTGATCCTTCTCCAGTAAAATATTGAGCAAGGCCTCTGATAATTATATGCACCAAGTCAGAAGAGTCATCTCTCGTTGCTTCTCAGGAAAGTGCTTTGCAACTTGGAGCTTGGTTTGTTTGTAGAGGTTTTCGTATTTTGGTTGATCTTATATATTCCCTTTCCTATTTTGAACATGTTTAGTTATTTTCTTAACTTTCAGCTTAATTCTGTGGTATATTGGAAGTGATGTCCAAGTTCGATCAAGTGGGATCTTCTTGTTATACGAGAGAATGAGAGGTTTGTTATACCCTTGAGCAGATATTAGGTGGGAATGTCAATTACTATCGACTGTGTTAACAGAAATCTCATTGTATGTGCCTTAATTTCTTGTAGTGTTCCTACTCTTGCTAAACATTGACCATTTAAGTTGCACTGAAAAGTATGACCTTCTATCCAAAACAGGGACAATTTTTCTCAAGCTGGATGCCACGGCTAATGAGTCATTGCAGATTTTCCAAATAAACGAGCCTTCAAGTTATATGGTATTGAGAAAGCAAAAGAAGGTACACTAAAACTGCAAATACATTTTGAGGTTTCTGTGTTTTTTAATTGATCCAAGAGTGTAGAGTAAATTGCAGATGTTAGGCGTATAAGAGAACTTCATCATTTTAAGTAAAGTGGTGCATAAATAATATTCGCTTATACCGCTTTCTCGCCTTTCCTGCTCAGTGTGTCACACCACTTGGTAGGCATCTTTCTTTCTTTTCTGCTTCTTTAAATAATTGAAATCTTTCTTTTTAACTTCAGTAATTACATCAACTAATGATTTTCTTGCTTAGCATTACTTTCTGTTCATAGGGAACATGTAAAACTTGGAAGTGGAACGACATGCAGCTCAGAAGACCTCAGAAGCACTGGACAGGTCATTGAAGTGGTGATAATCATCACAGAGTTGCCAGAGCCAGCAAGTCCTTCCTGCATGAAGGCATGTGGTACAACAACAGAGGTTAGTTCCATGCTATTTATACGTTATGAGATCTAGATTGTTCATTTATATGTTCTTTCCTTTTTCAATATGTTGTTGAAAGTAGCAATGTTAAAATTTCTGATATAATGCTTGTGTTAATTCTATGGGTTCCACTTGTTGTAATAAGTTGTGGGTATTCAATGAATGATACCTGATCTCGAGGACTACTACAATTCTTACATTTTTTACATTCTAAGATGTGAAGACTTATGTGGATACCTTGAGAGAATGCTTCATTTATATTGTTCTTGTCAAACCTTAACTATTTTTATTTTTAGTTACTGGTTAATTGACTTACTGAAGCAGGTTGCACCACTGTCTCACTTAGATCTTATTGTTGTGCATTTCTTTTTATTCAGGTTGTGATATTTCGCGATGGAACATATTTGACACTAAAAGAAGTTTTCGAGAGTCTTGATTTGACTGGGTAAAATGCAATCTAGTTTAATTTTCTTTTTCTAGTTCTTAGTTATTTTGGGATTTGATATATGTTTCTCTGTCTTAATGTGGAAACAGGTATGACCTTAATGTAGATCTGCTAGATGTTCATGCTGACAAGAGCACATTTCATCGTTTTGATAAGTTCAATCTCAAGTATAACCCTTGCGGTCAAAGTAGGCTCAGGGAGATTTTCCTTAAGCAAGATAATCTTATCCAAGGTAAATCATATCCATTAAGTTGGTCTTCTTACCTTAATAAGTGACCTGTCATCTTGCACTGGTTTTGTTTGTATATGAAAACTTGTTTGGGTTGATTTATCCAAACTTATATGCTAATATATCATGAAAAAATAAAGAAATAATCTTTATGAGTAATGCGATGTTGAAAAACGTAGAAGATCCTGATGAGCTCCACATCCTAAATGCTTTGTTATATTTATGACCTTATGTTTATTAATGCAAGCTACTTGGCACATATCTTGCTATCATGACTGTGATTTTCTTTTGGGCTTCCTGTGAGACAGATTTCTTCTCAGTAAGTAGTCTCCTGTCCAAAGAACACGTGCAACATCTTATATATCAATTAGTATATATTAATCATACTGATCCTACTCATTGTCTACCAAATGATATAATGTGCAGAAAACATTTGGCGTGAGATCAATCAGGCACAACAACGAAGAACTCACTACAGCTCTCTATCTCCAAGTGAGCATAGTGAGCCAGGCTCTCATCTTTGTGACCCGATCTCAGAGTTGGTCTTTTGTTGAACGACCAGGCGTGTTGCTTGTTAGTGCCTTCCTTGCCGCTCAATTGGTGAGTATAAATGATGTTTCATGCCATTGAATATATCTGTATTCTCCATTAAAACTGACAATTTATCCATCCATTGTGTTAAGGTGGCTACATTGATAGCTGTTTATGCAAACTGAGACTTTGCAAGGATCCAAGGCATAGTGTGGGGATGGGCAGGAGTGATTTGGTTATACAGCATCATCTTCTACTTCCCTCTTGATGTCCTCAAGTTCTTGATCCGTTACAGTTTGAGTGGCAAAGCTTGGGATACCGTGATTGAGAACAATTTTGTATCTTTATTGAATTTTGTATGAATGCTTAAATTATATTTTGAATGAATGAGAAACAGTTAGTTATCATGTTGTGTCTTTATTGATTGATTGAACGTTGTCATTATTATATTAAATATTATATTTAGCCCAGAAAATCGTAATCGGAAAAATAGAAAAAACAAATCAAATAACTTAGATAGTGCTCAAATAAGCGCTATCTAAGTTTAACATATATACTACAATAACGCTTCTTTTAGCGCTATCTAAGAACAATCTAATTACTTCCATAGCGCTTATTTACGCGCTATCTTAGCAGATAAACAAATCTAATTTAAAAAATTCATTTAAATTAAATAGCGCTTTTTTAAGCGCTATCCAAGCTAATTAAAAAAAAATTAGCGCTTACATAGCGCTTTAGAAGGCGCTATTGAAGTTAATTAAAAAAAAATAAACGCTTAGATAGCGCTTTTTAAAGCGTTATCTAAGCGAAGTGCTATTCAAGTACGCGCCTTGCATAGCGCTAAAAAGCGCTATCTAAGCCTATTTTTAAGCGCTATGCAAGCCTATATCTGTAGTAGTGCAACTTTGCAGCCTATGGTTAATCGTTGTCTTGTCTCATGACAGCTGAACTCTTGGTGCCT
This sequence comes from Berberis thunbergii, assembly GCA_003290165.1. Lineage (NCBI taxonomy): Eukaryota > Viridiplantae > Streptophyta > Magnoliopsida > Ranunculales > Berberidaceae > Berberis > Berberis thunbergii. Next base: position 42,614 of record QNQO01002466.1, read on the forward strand.
GGTAGAAATTGTTTTTCTCCACTTTGATTGACCACATTGAACGTCAGACATATCCATAGCTTTAAACCGTAGATAGTTGGAGCACCATTCTAGGTACCACCAATAGTGGGAGTCAGTAATGGCTTTCTGCGTAATTTTCTTAAGCACTTCTCTATGAGAAAGCCTTAATCGATGGTTGTATGCCCCGGGATTTTTTAGCGTGTGAGTATTTTCTGCTTCTCCTCTGTTCTTTCTTTAGCTACTAGGTCATGGAAAATTAGTTTCTTTCTATCCACAACAGAAGTGGCTCACCTCCTTTAGAATGGGAATGATGACAATCTTCGAATACCCTCTACTTTAAGGATCTGGATATTGAAGATTGAGTCGATATGAAAAGAAACTCGATGAGATATTTCTCAGTTACCCAACATTTCTTAAAATAAAGAGCCTTTTAACTTTAGGATACATACTGAGCCAAAGAAAAATATCACCGTCCATTGCAAAAAACGATCTTCATTGGCTTTGAAACTTCTTTATCAACTTCCTATTCTGTGTGTATGTATGCAGTCAAGGGTTGAGAAATTTCAAACTTCCGTTTTATTGAAAAAGATATACTTCATTAAGATAAATAGTCTTGTCCCTTGAGTGGCTTTGATACATTTTTGAGTTCTTTTCCTTGACCATTTTATAAGGTTAACGCATGAAATATGAACTGATGGTAGGGTTGAGTTAACTTTTTATTCTGAGTTTAGTTAGATTTTCCCTTTTTGCAGTATCATGAAGAGTGATCACCAAAGCAACGTGGACTATGCTTGGAATGAAGTAAGAGGAAAATTTTTCGGTGCACTTGATGTTGTTCAACATGAAAAAAGTTTAAGACATAAAATGGATGAATATGAAAAATACGAGGATGTATAAGGATGCACTGCCTATGTTGCAGGTCTTAATATATGGTTGTTACCGTAGAAACTTATAGTGTGCTTTGAGTTTATTTGTTACTGAAGGAGATTTTAGTACATTATATGAAATTAGAAAATTTACTGTCTGTTTTTTCCGTCCCAATGACAGGTTTTTATTTTTATTTTTATTGATTATTTTTTCCAGTATGTTAACATAACCGGCGCTTCCAAAGCGCCATTAAAATGTAGGTTTTTTTTACAGATTTGTTAAGACAACCGGCGCTTTAAAAGCGTTGCAAAACATATTTTGTGGTGCTTCTAAAGAGCCATTAAAAGATTGTAAAATATTTATTTTTACATAACTGGCGCTTTTAAAGCGCCATTAAAAGTTATACATACGACGTTTCCAGTCAAGTGGAAATGTAATATCCATTTATTTAGCCGCGCTAATATAAGATTTTGCGGGGCTTTGAAAGTGCCGCAACTGGTCACTTTTAACCGGCGCTTTACATTAAGCGTTGTTAATCTTTTGGTGGCACATACCTTTGCCAGTGCTTCCTCGGCGCTTCTGAAAATGTTGTTAATGCTCTAAACCAACACATTTATAGCTTTACCGGCGCTTTCGAAAACGCCGCTTAAAACAAATTTGTTGTAATGCCATTTTCTTTTGTGTATTCCTTCATGATCACCGCAAAAAAAATCAGCAACAATTTCTGAATATTATTCAAGACTTTCACTGACACACACGTCGCAACTATAATATACACTGACATTGATAAGAGCACATGTCTTATAAGAAACAATCTTCCCCCGGGGAAAGTAATCTCGCATTCTAGCCCTAAATTATTTGTTGAATCTTATTCATCAGTATATCAAAGTATGCAATTTTACATTTACTTTGTTAGATGAGCACCCCAAGGTATGTAACGGGGGAAGGCTTATAACAAAATTCAATCCATTGTTTGATAAGCACAATTCTTTCTGCCTGCACTTTCTTATCCACCATAAAAGAATTTTTACCAACATTTATTTTCTCCCCAGATGCCAAATAATATCTCTTTAGAAAATTTATGCAACCCATCACCGACTGTGTTTTGTCATTCAAGAAAACAAATGAATCATCAGAATATAATAAATGAGTAATCGGAGTACATGCCTTAGGAGTGTGATAAACTCTATTTCTCCCATGTGAAAAGCTCGCTTGAGTCGCCTGCTTAAAACCTCGGCAGCAATCACGAAAAGAAGAGGAGAAAGGGGATCCCCTTGTCTGAGTCATCTGGAAATTGAAAGTGACCATCATATCTACCTTGAATTAAAATCGAAACCCCACAATGTGCAATACAATTGAGACAAGGTGACATAATCTATTATCAAATCCGAATTTGCAAAGCACAGCTAGAAGGTAACCCCAGTCAATCTTTTCTTACGCCTTTTCCATATCTAGCTTTAGGATTTATTATTGTCAATAACCTTCTTCCCAATAGATCTTATTAACATCCTCAAGCTGGATATGGAAAAGACCTACGATAGAATTGAATGAGGTTATCTTTTGGCTGTGCTGCGCATATTAGGATTTGATAATAGATTATGCCATCTTGTTTCCAATTGCATTGCATATTGTGGATTTTTGGTTTTGCTCCAAGGTAGATATGATGGTCACTTTTGATCTTCCAGGGCGCTCAAATTGCTATAGAGGTTTTAAGCAGGAACTCAAGCGAGCATTTCACAGGGGAGAAATGGGGTTTTACCACACTCCTAAGGCATGCACTCTGATTACTCATTTATTATATGTTGATGATTTCTTGGTGTTTTTTAATGGTAAGAAATAGTAGGTGATGGGTTGCATAAATTTTCTAAAGGGATACTACTTAGCATCAGGAGAGAAAATAAATGTTGGCAAAAACTCTTTTATGCTAGATGATAATGTGCAGGCGGTAGGGTGGGCATCCCATCCCGCGATCCTGAACCTGTCTCGATCCCGTCCCAATTTTTTGGGTCTTTTTGGGATTGATCAAATTCATCCTGATCCCGTCCCATCCCGATCTAGAGTGGGATGGGATCGAGATGAAGATTTTCAATCCCGCCTATCCCGTCCCGTCTCAAATTTATTTATTTAATAATTATTATTATTAATTTTAATCAAAATACTCTTCTAAATTAAAGTTTAGGATGTGTTGAAATTAAATCAATGTAAGATGAAATTCTATATGAAATCTAAATGAATTGAATCATTAATTCTAAATGAAATTTAATATTTATTTGCCTTCAAAAAAAAGTTTAATATTTATTTATTTAATATATATTATTATTTATGATGTAAGTTATATGTATATAAATTTGAGATTATTGGTGTGTGAGTAATGTGAGATAAAACTTTTTTTGTTATTTTTTATTTGAGGACTATTTAGTACGTGCTCATCCCTTCTCGTCCTGATCCCGTTTGAGATGGGACGAGGTTGGGATAGGGATGGGTCCATCTCGTCCCATCCCATCCTATACCCACCCCTAGCGAGCGGAAAAAAATGTGCTAATTAAATAATGGACTGACTTCTGTTGTAAGCCGTCCTCGTTTACATACCTTGGGGTGCCTTTCTATCAAGGTAAATGTAAAATTGCATAATTTAATGTTCCAATGAATAAGATTCAGCAAAGAATTCAGGGCTGAAAGAGGAGATTACTTTCCCCTGGGGGAAGACTGATTCTTATTAGACATGTTTTCCTATCGATGCCAGTATATATATATGCTATAACTACGTCATGTGTGTAATTGAAAGTCCTGATTAATATTCAGAAATTGATTTTTGATTTTTCTAGGGCGACCATGAAGGAAGACACAAAAGAAAATGGGTTGTTTGGGACTATCATGTACTGACATTCCTCGACAACTGCCTGGTCGCCCCTTAACGTACCGACCACTTGGGTCGTTGGATACTTGATGCACTAGTGTAGAGTGGAGTCTGCCAGCCACATTTGGTGTATCCAAGGTCTCCTCAGGACTGCATTATATGCCGAAGGAGCATTGATCACTATGAACTCTTGAAACAGGGTTTTTTGAGGTTGATTCTTTTCCACTGTTACCTTCAAGTGTATCCTTCCCATCGAGAATTTCTTTTTGCCACTGAAATCAATCATTGGACGATTGTCAGGGGTTAACGTTTTATCCTTTAGTTGCATGCTATGGAACGTACGAAGAAACAAGACATTCAGTAAGCTCCCAGTGTCAACCAAAGACCTCCTTACTTCCCAGCTTGCCAGGGAGATTGTTACCACCAGGGCATCATTGTGCGGGAGTTGTATGCCTTGGAGGTCTTTTTTCGTAAATACTAGTGGCACGAAGTGGTCACGTTTTAGACTATGCGGTACCAGCTGCCGCAGTATATCGGTTGGATCCTCATACCTTGAAGAGCTTTTTCCTAGACATGTTTGACAGTTTAGACTCGAAATGCACTCCATGAAGCACGCATATCCGATTGGCTAATTTCTTCCTGGGCTCGGATTCACTCCTGATTGTCCGTTCTTCTTCTAGAGCTATGTAGCTCTGCGTTTCTCTCGCCAGGTCCATCATCCTTGCTGGTGGGTCTAGGTCAAGAAGTTGTAGAATTTTCCCTTCCCTAGACAGTTAATGAAGGTTGAGAAGGTCGTTGTGTCATTGCACATGTTGACGATGGTTAACTAGTTGTTGAAGCGGGTTAAGTACGCTTTCAGTGTCTCGTCAGGCTTTTGTTTCATCGATCTGAGCGCCTTTATCATTGACAGAGCTTGACGTATGAAAAGTGATTTTGGTTCTCATTCGGAGTCCGTCGGTGTTGTCGTTGTTCCGAGAGCGTCAACTTCATGTCTGCGCATTATCTGCACTGTCGAGGGCAGTAAAACAGCGCCAGGCTGAGCACTCAAAGTCTCTCCATGCTCTCCGTTGTTATGTGATCTAGTGGTCACCATCTTTCTGAATTTTGAAAGCAGATGATGCTAGTGAAAGGTTAGGAGCTTTGTTAGGGTCGAAAACCAAACCGATGCTTCGGTTTTTCACCTAAACCGTGAACCGAACCGACTTAGGTCGGTTTTAAAATTTTCAAACCGAAATCGAACCGATTCTAATTTATGCAAACCGTAACTGAATCGAACCGACTAAAATCGAACCGAACCAAATATTTTAAACATAATATATTATTTATATATAAAATATATATTATTTATTATATATTCGATCAGTTCAGTTTGGTTGGGTAAAATCACATAGAAACCAAAAACTGAACCGACCACTTTGGTTTTGAATTTTTTAAAACCAATCCGAATCGAATTTAAATTGAACCAATCGGTTCGATTTTGATCGGTTCGGTCGGTTTAATCGGTTTTTTGTTCAGCCCTAAGCTTTGTAGTCCCCGCGGACAACGCCAAACTGATGCAGTCATTTTCCGCTCCCTACTTTGACCTAGTCTTGCTGACCTGCACAAGGAACACACATGAGTCACGGACCACCGTTGTGGTGGCCGATGGCACTCCGATGCTAAAGTCACGCATGGATCTAAATAAGGTGTAATGTTGTAAACATGGAATTTGTAGCGCATTTTAGCTTACCAACCTCATGTCTTATTTATAGTGCAAGAGTCATGGTTCGATCAGGCCGGCCATCTATGACGTAGTTTAAAAAGGAGATCTTCATGGAGATCCTTATCTAATTAGGAGTTGTGCTGTAGAAGGGGTTTTCCCTATTATCCCCGTGCTCTTTGATACGAAGAAGATAGTTACCAATCTCAGGATAATCTGTAAGAGGAAGTTTCCCTTTGTGATATGTACTTTGGTATTTGCTTCCTGGTTTAAAGCGGAGAGTTGTTGTAATTGTCTGTCCAAAGCTGATCCTTAAGATACTTGCCTTAGCAAGGCTTACGGGTATTGAAGATAGCTGTGAGATGAATGGGCTTAGCAAGCTGTAAGAGTTCGAGTCCATCCGGCAGACTGCATTGGGCGGGTTTAGAACCGTTAGGCCGGATCAGTGTCAGTTTGACGCTTGGGCCCGTAATTTCTCAAGATCATCAAGACACATGTATGGCTCAAGGTCACGACCGTTTCGGTGTATCATCAGGAGGTGTCAGGTTCCTTTTCTGACTTCAAACCTATTGGTCTTTGCAATGTTATTTACAAGTATGCAATAAGTTACCTTGCAATAGATTGACTACTTCACTTCTAGAGATAGTTGCTCAGGAGCAAGGTGTTTTTGTCAGAGGGAGATCCATAGTAGAAAATATTGGCTTAGCTCAGAAATTTATTCGGGATATTGGTAAGAAGGCCTTTGGTGGTAATGTTGTGTTCAAAATTGACATGGAAAAAGCATATGACCGGTTAGAATGAGTTTTTTTATTTGCAGTCGTCAGAAGATTTGGTTTCTCCAATAGAGTATGCCAAATTATTTCAAACTGTATTACCAGTTGTGGGTTTTTTGTTTTACAGCAAAGAGTGTATAAGGGAACTTTAAATCATCCAGAGGTCAAAGGCAAGGGGACCTGCTATCGCCCTTACTTATTGTTATTGCGACTTAGGTGCTCAATATGAGACTCAAAATGGCCTTTCGGAAAGGGGAGACAGGGTATTACTACACGCCAAGGAACTGTATGCCGATCACACATTTATTATCTGCGGATGATAATTTGATTTTCCTTAATGTATGAAAACTTTGGTACTAGGTTATGTAAAATTTATGTAGAAAATAGCAGGGCATCGAGGTAGAAAATTAATTCAAATAAAAGTTCCTTTATGGTTGAAGAAAAGGTTGAGGAAGAAATGATTGTGGCAATAAAAATCTATGCAAGTTTTTAGTTTAAAGGATCGAAACAAAATATTTGGGAGCTCCAATTTATCAGGAAATGAGTAAAGTGGTTTATTTTAAAGAGATGGTTAATAAAATTGAAAAATGATTGAGGGTTGGAAGGCTAAACTGTTATCTCCGAGTGAAAGATTGGTCCTCATCAAGAATGTGCTCAGTTTGATTCTGGTATATACCTTGAGTGCTATGTGCGTACCGCAGAAGATCATAGATATTATTCAGAAAGCGATGGCGGATTTTTCTGGGGTGATTATGAAGGGAAATTGAAAAGGAATTGGGTGTCTTAGGTAAGATTAGTTGTCCTGTGGGGGAGGTAGGTTTGGGAGTTAGCACTTTAATAGCGGACACTCTACTTGCTTGACTATCATCAATTTGAGTCACCTTCTCCCTATCAGCGAAACCTCACTTCACAGTTTCGTTCTCCCTATCTGCTTCCTTTTCCATGCTTGAAACTTCCTATGATTTGCATCTCCATTTTCCCTACGTGAAACCTCCATATGCATAAGCTCTCTCCATGTTAGCATTTCGTCCTCCCTGTTAAGCACATCCTCATCTTCATCTGGGAAGTCTTCCACGGCGGAAAAATTGTTTGCTAGCATGAAAATTTATGTTTTATTTGTTTGTAACGACTCCCCAACGACCAAGGTTTTCTCTTCATCTTCTAATTGTAAGTCATCTCTTTCTACACCCAGATTTTTTTTAAACATTGTTTCTCTAAAATCTCGAGTGAGCTTCACCTTTTCTTCCAAAACCGGAGGTTGATTCTTCTTCCAACCTAGCCGTCTCCTGCAATAAGAGTCATGGAGTCCAATTATAGCACAAAAATCACAATATTTAAAACAAGGGAAAATATTTTTCTGCTAGAAACCATTACTTCCCAACATATCAATCCAGATTTTAGGTGGAAAATGCACTTTCTTTTTTCACCCTTAACCCTCCGCACCCCATGTTGTCGGCTGGGTTCGAACCCGTGACGTGTGATTTCATCGCCACACCTCTACCAGTGCTACTTTGGGTCTAGTGAAGCATTGTGTACTATCATCTATACGTAGAAAAGTATCAAGGTAATCTCCCACTGCCTTGAGGAACATTGGATGAAAGAATTGATGAAGTAGTAGGCCTGGGAGATCAACCCAAAGTGGGGCTCGAGTCGGATTTTCCTTAAGACTAAAATCCTGATGCCATGTAAAAGCTTTAAACTGAACTCCTTATATCAGATATGAGTCTCTAGATAGCGCTTTTTTCACCTCCTCCTCTAATTGAAATCTTATGATAACATGTCTAGGGTTAAGCAAACCCATTGTAAAGTCACCATTTACTTCCCAAGTTTTATGGATAGTGTCTCTGACAGCCTCAGAAGGGCAATAACTTGAAAACTTTAGTAAAATGATGTACTTTTCAACATAGCTTCATAATGATGTGCACTAAATAAAACTCTTACCAAACAATGCGGGGAAATGTGATTCTTGAATTTTCTTTAACTTGGGTGGCATGTCAATATAGCTCCTTCAATGATTTCATATACTCATGCATGTCAAGCATAAATAAATGAATAAGAATTGTGAATCATTTTAAAAAGTAAAAGTTATGTATTTGTATTAGTTTTTTGGAGGTATATAATCAATTCTTTTTATTATTTATGTGCAACATGCGTTCGAATTTACCAATTTTGAAAAGTTCACCAAGGACACCCAAATTCTTAGGGTCGTCCATGACTTCATCCATTGCATTTAGAGTAGAAATTGTCTTTTTCATGTAACAAAGATGTGGCGATTGATAGAGAAGGAGAAAACAAAACAAGTAGGGATTGAGAGAACATTGAGTACTGTGGGATATTGTACGTATGTAGATGCAATGAAATCGAGTCATTTCTAAAAATTGAAAGAGATAAAGATAGTCTGAATGAAAAAACAGTGAGGCTAGGGAATTAGGTTTTGCAATCAGAATGATGTGACATCAGTAGATGATGTTTTTCACATCATCGAGATACACATAAGCATTTTCGGGATTTGATCATTCTTTCAAGATCACGCCACGTTACCATGGTTGCAAAATCTAGTTGCAAAAACCTAATTTCCTAGCATTTTTGATGAAAAAATAGAATAAAAAACACAAACATTTCCCACTTCTACTACCAATGTCAATCAAACAATTTGATGTCCACCAATTGTAGCTCAGTTGGTCGGACATCCACTCTCTTTGTGACAGGTCGCGGGTTCGAGACTCACCAGTTAGGATTTTGTGAGTTTTCGTCTGATTATTAGGAACACATTTGCTTCGTCATTGATAAGCCTTCAGGTATTGAATGCAGCTGCATAGATGGACTAGATCAAAGCGAAGCGAAAACAAGTCTTCATGCAAGGTGGAGGCGATTGACCGAAGCGAAAGCAAGTGTCTATGCGAGATGGAGGCGACGAGGACATTAAGTGGCAACAATATTGTAGCAAAGCCTTCGGACCTGGTTTTGTTAACCCTATAGGGTCAGTCATGTAGCCTTCGGACATGGATTAATAAATAAATAAAAAGGATCAACGACCCAAATTTTTTTTTTTTTTTTTAAAGTCAAAAAAAAAAAATCAAACAATCTGATATCCCATTGATTTTTTCAATTTGCTTTGATTTATAGTGTTGAGGCATGAGAAAAAGATTGGAAATATAGAAATAAGACACGAGAAGAATGGAAGAAAATTTGGAAACTTGGATAGAAGAGGAGATTTGTAAGTTTATTTTAGGAAATTTTTGCTCATTGAGATTTTTGCTCCTTGGGTCATTGCTCAATAAAAGAACCCATTTATGTACTAGGTGTTGCAAATTTGGCTTTTAAAAATAAAAACAAATGTGTGTTTACCTGGTTTTGAACCCTGGACCTTTCTCCTATTTTGATATTTGAATCACTCTCTAATATTTAGTCACATATCTATTATATAACTCTTTGTGGTAGAGTTTATAAAGAGATAGTTAGGACTTGAGTTTGGACCCCTTGGGGGTACCATTCCGGTCGGGTCATTTAGAGACCAAACCATTTTTTTGCAGAAAATTTATTTAAACAAAAAAAGAACTTTTGAACTCCACGATTTGATATTACTTTCCACGCGATTGATGCCAATGAATACAGACGGTATTTCGTTTTCGTATGTATGATTTTCTATCTATAAATACCATCTCGATTTTGAGTTTTAAGAAAAAGAAAAAAAAAAAGCAAATAAAACAGTTTATAAAAAGAGTTTTAAGCAAAGGAGCTTTCGTTCTTGATTTTTTCGTTTTCGAGTAGAAGCTTTCGTTCTTAAAATCAGTTTTAGAAAAGAAGCTTTCGAGTTTTCAATGGTATTGGTGATTCCGAGGAAATAAGGAGATTAAGGGTGAATTGTATACCGTTCATTTACTGTGCAATTTTTTAACGAGACAGAGGAAGATTCTGGGCTGTTTTATCCTGGGGACGGCGGGGCTACAACACTGCTTGCACAATTTTGGGCAGAGCCGCGAAACGTCTTAAAGAGAGCGACCTAGTCCGCGACTCAACCCAAGCAAAATTGGTACCATCGTTCCTACTTTTAATTCGAATTTACAGCATATTTTCCTACACTAGGAGATTGATTGACTTTAAATGCTGGATACGTGTCAACTTCACCGATTCTTGTCGAGCTTTGGCATTCATTTGATGTCGCATGATTTTCTCTCTAGCCCGAATGAAATGTTGAGAGGGAATTGAGAGACCAAGCTTACCAATACCAACTAAACTAAACTAGTTGAACTATTTGACATGAATTAATCTTTTACATTCAACTCCCACATTTTAGTCCACACTGTGCTAAACAAGGCGCGTTTCCTGCACACTTTCTACTACATTCACCGAAGCAGAATTGATCAATAGCATCCCCTGCAACGAGTTTTTTGGGTTTTTCAGGAGTGGCCTGAAGTACATTCAAAGTTGCGAGGATGACAATGCAGATGAAAAAACATAGTAGTGATATTCTTAGCCATCTATTTTCTTCTTATTTTATTTTAGAGTTAACTTTTTTTACTTTTTATCTCACTATTGTTATATTTAAATGGAAAAAATGGATACATGCTCGAGAGAACAAATTTGTAGGCAGTAGAAGTGGAAAACGAAGAGTATGGTAGGTATTGTATCTTACACATAAACCAAAACAATAGGTAATAAATATTTATGACTAATCCTCTGAGTTGTTCGCACATGAACCTTGCAATAGTTGAGTATCTAAAGTACTATTTTATCTTTATAATTTAGTATAGTTCTAATAATTCCTAGTTAATTATAAACAGGTAAATATTTCATTTAAGGTAGTAGAATCATTTAAGGGAAATCTTATCTAAACCCACCGAATGGAAGGGGCCCAACTACTTCTAAGTTCAAGCATTTACTTTTATTTTACATAATGATGAGGGAACCCAAAATGACAAAAGACATTTGTTTAATTTACTTATTAATTAGTTTAAAATTGAGATTTTCAATAAACTGGGACAAGTATTGCTTATTTTTCCCCTATTTATGCATCGTCTTCTTCCTTTGCCTTCGATTATTTTGTCCATTTAAACACCTTATTCATTTATTTTTATTCCATATCTGAAGACTACACTATTATTGCCACTTAACATCATTGTTGCCATTATTTCACTTTGATTGAGACTAGTTTCGAATGATGGTATGGGTATTTTGAGCTCGGTGAGCAATTGTGTAAGCAAAGCTTGGTAGGTCCACCAATTGTAGCTCTATTGGTCGCAGTGGTGGACTCATAATTTTAGTCAGAGGGGGTGAAAAGGCTAGCAAATTTTTTTTTCTACCCGAGCTAGTGAAATAAGAAAAATACAACTATAAAAATACATTGCATATACCAAATTGAATAAAGAGTAATCCAATTTTAAGTAAAAATAAAGTCACAATATCAATAACCTTAGCAAGCGACAAACGAGCGTAATAACTAGAATGTATAACCAAAATCACAAAATAATTAAGATAAGTATCTAGTTGAAGCTAAAAAAATCAAAAATTTACGAACATAATAAGATCCTAATACACTTTCATCGAAAAATGGTTTATATGAGACTCAAATTTTGTACGAGTTTGGCTAATGGCATATATTTTCATTGAATTCTATATTTATTATTTTAGATATTAATTTCAAATATATTTTTGGTTGGAGGTTTTACACTACTTGTGAACAAACAATTCATTTCTTTAATGTTTGCAATTACATATAAAATTGTGTTTTAAACAAAAAAAAAGTAGGGGAATGTCACAATGACAAAATTGTATAGACATAAATAAATCATACGCTCCGAGAGGATCGAAAATAAATTTTTATTAAACTAAACAATTTTTTAATGTTTGCAATTACTAATAAAATTGTATTGAAAATAAAAAAACTTAGGCGAGTAACAATGATGAAAAATAGTAATTATCAATAACCATAAAAATGTATAGTGAATAGCGATAAAAAAAATTTATGCACTCGAAGAGTATCGAACTCGGGTTGTTTACAAAAAAATTACAAACTTCCAACCAATACACCAATAAAAAGATTTAGAAATAGTTGAATGAATAATTTTCATATTGTATTATACATTATAAAACTGATTTTTTTAAGTTATTTATATAATAAAATTAATTTAAAAGTTGAGGTGGGGGGGGGGGGGCATAGTAGGTCCGCCCCTTGGTCGAATATCCAGTCTTCTAAGGATAGGCTGCGGGTTCGAGACTCACCAGTTAGGATTTTGTGAGTTTTGTGATAATCTTTCATGTATTGAATATAGCTGCTTAGATGCATTAGACCGGAGCTGCTTAGATGAATACTTAGTAGGGCTTCAACAGAAATCAAACACAAACAGAGAAACAAAAGAAAGAGAAAACTCACAAAGATTTCGATTCACGAGTGAGATGAGGGAAAAGTCGATCTCTAGTTCGCTCGAGGAGAAGAGATCCAATCGATCGCTATTTGCTTTCACTTGAGATTTTAGTTTTCTCTATGAGAAACTAAAGAAAGGTGAAGGACGTCTACTTAAAAAATCCTCCATCGATGAACCCAGATGAACTCAGAGAAGATATCACGAACTCAGATGAACTCAAAGATGATGCTTCTGCTGTGATTTGGAGACGACAGAGTGAGAGGAGACGTGGGTTTGAGTTTTGAGAAAATGGGTTTGAGTTTCCGCGACGAACCCTTCATCGCTATATATCAGAGAATTCGTTCCGCCAATATTCAAAATTTCATCCAATTTTTTTTGCCGCCAGAAGCACCCGCCGGGTTTTAAGGGGGGCACAAACATCACATTTGTTTATTTTAGAAAAAAATTTATATCATTATTTAATTAATTAATTAATTGAACTTCGACATTTATTTAAAAAATTTATGGTAAAAATATAGTACATTAACAAATTTAATTAAATGAACTAAAAAATACAAAATATTATTAACATCTTGTAAATGACCTAACAAATTATATTCCTTCAAATGTATTTAATCTGAATCAGTAGAGTAATCACTTTTGACTTCTTCTTCAAATTCACTTGACATGGTTGCCTTAGATTCTCCTAAAACTCCATCTTTTGAAAGTGATACCTCAACATCATATTCGTCATCAATCGGAGGAAGTTCGATAAATAACTCAAATGAATGTTGGATAATGGGAATGCTTGAAGATGAATTTTCTTGATCAGCGGTGTCGTCATCAGAAGCCTTTTTAGGAATGTCCCATATCCTTTTGTGTTGGATCGTCTGGACTACTTTCTATCCACCACCGACTGTAGGATCATCTAGATAAAAAAATTGTTTTGCCATAGTTGCCAAAATAAAAGGATCATGCTCGTACCAAAATGTGTTTGTGTTCACACTTACTAGACCATATTCTCGTTTAATACTCTCGGTTTTATGTGAATTTGTATCAAACCAACGACACTTGAATAAAGTCATCTGGCAACGGTCTTTGTACAGTAATTGAATTACAGATGTAAGTTTACCATGGAAATCAACATCGGCGGTGTCACCGTCCCTGCCAAGTACTGATACGCCGCTATTTTGAGTGTTCAAATTGTTGTCTCGCTCAATAACCAGGAACTTAACACCATTCACATAACAACCCGAAAATGTTTCAGATCGACATATACAGTCGCTGCAATCTGGGCTTCAGTGAAAGATAACGCAAAACCTTTTGTGAAATTTTCTTCGTTTTATTACCAGAATTAGGCTTATATCTTGGCTCATTGCACACATGGCATGCATCCATCCCTTCAATTTCCTTATAAAATAATGCACAGTTGTATTTGCAAGCATGAATCTTTTGATACCCTAAACCAAGACCATTCAACAATTTCTGCACGTTATGATAATCCTCAGGCAAAACGTTTTCCTTCGAAAGCATCCGCTTCATAATTCCCATTAATTGAGAAAAACACTTATTCGACATATGATGTTTCACTTTGCAATGCATCAACTCCACAATGGCAGTAAGCAGGGAGAACTTAGTGCAACCGGGGTATAATGCTTGTTGGGCTTGTTTCAATAGTCTTTCATAGTTTTCTAACTCTTCACTTTGCAGCATGTTGGGAGGTACGGTATCTCCTATCATATCATCAATGCCATATTCGTTCATCGATGCATTTGGATAAACATCATTTATTATACCCATAACTTGGTCATCATCATTCATGGACGTTTCATCAATGTGCGACACAAGTGGCTGGGAATTCGATGAAGTCGAACCAAATTATCGTTGCTCCCCATGATAAATCCACCTCGTATAATTCAGAATCATCCCATACCTCGCCAAATGATATCAAACCATATTGAATGTCTGCCACAAACAATTGTTACAACATTAACACAGACACTTGATATGATTTGTCGTACTAGTGACATGTGCCCTTGCAACTTGCAAACTCAATGAAGCTCTCAATCCCATTTAAATATTCATCACAACATTTGTCCGGATTTTGTATCCACTGTCTTTCCATTACGCTTGTTTTCAGTTTATAAACAAAACATGAGAAATAAAGAGAGTTAACGACACTAATGCGATTAGGTTTCAATGTGGAAAAATTCAGCAGCATCTCAATTACAATTCTTCAAGTGGACGATGTACATATTATTAATTAATAAAATCTAGTATGCACTCGAAAAACAATGTGAGACACTCCCAAAAATCCACATGATAGCAACCTAATTTCATGAAATTTCAAAAAATAAAAAAATTAGCAATTTCATCACCGTTTTCCAAGTGAAAGAGAGAAGATTGGAGGTGTGGCCGGCGTCGGCGACACAAAGAGAAGACGCTACAAAAAAAATGCCTTTAGGGACGTAGCCAAAATTGTCGCTATAGACAACATTTCGTTGCCATAAATATTGGGCGACAGAATATTCGTCGCGCAAAGGTTGTCACCACAGCTCTATCTCGCAAGCCTTTGCGCGGCGAAAAAAAAAATCGTCGTCGCTACAAAATCTATTTTGCGCGACGACACCACAGCTCTGTCTCGCAAGTCTTTGCACGACGAAAATAATCTTCGTCGCTACAAATGCCTTTTTGCGCGATGACACCACAGCTCTGTCGCGCAAGTCTTTGCGCGACGCAACTAAATCTTCGTCGCTATAAAATCCTTTTGCGCGACGACACCAAAGATCGTTGCATCACATAATACTGTTTTGCGCGACGCTAATTTCGTCGCAAGAAATAGAATTGTTCTTCGTGAAAAATATACTTACACGACAATCCCTTTCGTCGCATTAAACTTTATCGGCATAACTCAATCGTGACGATCCCTTTCGTCGCGTTAGACTTTATCGGCTTAACTCAATGGTGACAAACCTTTCATCGCACAAGATATTCTTTACACGACAACAATATTCATCACTCTAATGTTGTCACACAGGTTACGTCGATCCAAACACGCTTGATCTATTCTTATGCGACGAAAATTTTTGTCGTTTAAAGTTTTGTTTAATAATTTCAAATCTTTTAATTCAAATATTTATTTTAATTAAATTTGAAATATTTATTAATTGAATTGTCTCACACATAGAAATGCTTAGCTAATTTATTTAAATACTATTAACTTTACAAATTAATAATGTAAAATCATAATGTATCCATTACAAATTAAAATTTTAAAACCGTACTGTATAGTTACAAATTAAAAAAACACATCAGTACATTTTAAAGGGATGTGGTGGCTGATGATGGTTTGTCGACAGTAGCGGGAGGCTCGACAAATTAATCCCTGACTGCTGGAGAGCCCCTAAAACATACTCCACCTAGTTGCCTTTTGTGTTTGTCGTTCCCTCTCAGCCTCACGCGCTTTGGCAGCATTTAACTCATTCTGTAATTCCTCCACTTTCGACTGTAATGATGAAACAATTCCGATTGAGCGCTGCGAAGCTGAAAATGAGGTGTTGACCTCACGAACTTTAGCTTTTCCCATCCCCTGAACAATCTTTTCGGGTCTTGGACCTGATGCAGATTTAACTAACCTAAATAAATAGGTTAATTTAACCTAATTTTAATAACTGCAAGTGCACAGTGTCTAACTGGTAGACAAGGGCAAGTACAGGTCGATCCCACAAGGACTGTGGTTGCAATTAAATTTCAGGGTTTATTTAAACTAATTTAAATTGGGGTTACAGCAATTAAAATATCTAAACTAAAAATCAAATTAAAAGCAAAATAAAAAGTTTTAAAGAATATGAGAAAGGAAACCAAGGCATTGAATCCACCACAGGTTCTTTGAGATTTGTGTAATCAAAAATATTGTTTTCAAGATTTAACATGACTAACCTAAAGATTAATCTAAGTTCACAATTGATTTCAGCATAGGTATAAATCCCTAGAATTGCGTGTCTTCTTACGGCACACACAATCACAGATTTATTTTAACTAATCCTAATCCCTAGCATTGCGTGTCTTCTTACGGCACACACAATCACAGATTCAGATTAATTGATTAAATCAGACTTTTGAATTTCAACAAAGAGTATTTCTAACTACCGACTAGTCTAGATAATTAATCAGGATATAATCAGTGAAAGCAAATTATTGAAAATCATAAATCAAATGTGTTTAACGTTCAAGCATAAAGAAAATAATAAATTTAAATACACAAACTCTAGGAAATCCTGTGGTTTCATCGTAGCCTTGGCGAAGGGTTTAGCTATCCATGGTAGTGGTAGTCATCTCCTCGTGATGTGGTACGCCGCAACTCATCTCTGCACGGACGCGAATCCCGTGAAAAGGGCTGCTAGAGGCACTGTGATGGCTCTTAGAGATACCTGGGGTGTGAATAGCGAAAATTGTTTTTCAGTTTTGAAAAACCGTTTTCTCCCGCCCAAATTCCGCGCTGCTGCACCTTCGTCTCCAGCGAGACGGCGGCTCTCGCGGCCTCGTTCTCGCTCCTCGCGAGCTCCTCGTCTTCCCGAACTTGCCCTGGTACCTGCAAAAGAGAGATAGGATAAAGAACGGATGAAATATCACAAAATAACACGAAGGAGGGAGCGAAACAGGAAGTTCTGTCGCGAGCTCTGTCTCGCGGCCGTGACGAAGGAGGTTACGTGGTCTGACTCTAATGGTGGTCGTGAGAGAGAGAGAGAGAACCAGTGAGAAAGAGCTAGGTAAACATGAAGGAGTGAGGCGGAGAGAGGGGAGAAACAGGGGTGGCGGCTGCGAGGATGAAGAAACAGGGTATGTTCCTGTTTCGTGGCAGCGGCGGCTGATGACGGTGCGTTCTTTCGTGGTCTGGTTGCGAGGTTGGAGCAGAGAGATAGAAGTGGAGGAGGGAGAGACGAAGAGAAGAGAGGAAAACAGGAAGGAGGGAGCGAAACAGGGTGGAAAACAGGGACTTGCTCCCTGTTTTGTGCGCGGCTGATGGTGGTGGTGCTCGGGTGCTAGTGACTGAGAGAGAGAGAGAGAGACGACGGTGGATGGCGGCGGTGAGGATGATGGAACAGAGAGAGGGATGGTAGAAGGTGGCGGCTGTTGGTGTGCGAAACAGGGTGTGGATGCGGTGGCTGATGGTAGAGGACGAGGAGGAGGTCGTGATTGCGGGATTATCGCGCTGTCGGCTCTCCTATCGAACGAGGATTGCCGGCAGGGTAGTGTGGTGGCTGGAAAAGAGATGAGGGGAGAGGGGATGTGGAAGAGGAGGCAATCAGAGATACCAGGTTCTCTAAGATTAGGGGAGCTAAATAGGGTTCTATTATCTTGGGCTTGGGTTTTTAGGTTAGCATTTTTGGATTTGGGTTTAGGTTAAATTAGGTGGATCTAGGTTTACTAGGGTTAGGTTTAGATATGTGACTCTCTGCTTTGTACCACCACTAGAATCGACCAATTGTCTGTCGACTTAATACCATTTCATCGTTAACGCTCAAATTCCTGCCAAGACATGAAAACGAAATAATTATTATAAATTATAATAATTGAAACACTAACATATATAAATTAAGGGATATATTATATAATAATTATGTGAATATCAAATACCCCCAAACCTATATTTTGCTAGTCCTCGAGCAAAACAATAAAATAAAATCTAACTCACTTTCGCAGGAATCATCGGTTGCACTTACCTTAAACGTGCAACAAGGCTTTAAACCCCCTAGATTACCTCTAGTGGACGAGTTATAGTCTCGTGAGGGTTTCCAGAAATGTTACCCACAAACATTATGACTTAATAAATTTCCAAAACATGGTAACTTGATCTATTATCCTCAAGTAAGAATTTAGCTGTCAAAAATTTTGAAAATAGCTAACAGTCTCACAATAATATATCAAAGAGTCTCACAACCATTTAATAATACCCAAAGGTTAAATAAATTTCATCAATTATTCCAAACTCGAAGTGTGTGTGTGCATGGCCTTATCAACATAACTTTTTATTTCAGAGTAAAACAATTACTAAATCTCCTTTAGAAAGTTTGTTTTGACTTCAAACCTCTCATGTCACTCACAATGAAACACTCAGAGATTTGATATTTCACTCAGTTTATATGTGAGGAAAAGAGTAAAAATGGAAAACAAACATCTCACATATAGTAATATGAAGAACGGACTTTTCAAGAATGGAATGAATATGATCTCATGGACAGGAATATCAATTACTTTTGAGAATGTTAAATCATGCACCATAGTTCTTATTTATTTAATCTCCACATCTACGAAACTAACCATCTCTTAAGATCAACTAGGACTTTAATAGGTTGTAATGGGGCTTAGGTAATGGCTAACAAAGAATGGAAAAAGGTATACGAAAAATCTCTAAGAATGTATACACCCATTAAACTAACACAAGGGCTATCAATGTTCTAACCATCAATTGCTTTCTTCATTTTTTTTTTTTCATTGACCTCGCTTTTCTTTCTTTCTTTCTTTCTTTCTTCTTCTTTTTTTTTTTTTTTTTTCAACTACATGTTTTCCTCTTCTACTCAATAGAATGTTTCAACACTGATGACTCATGGTATATTTGACTTTGTTCTTTCTAATTGCCCATTTCCAACTAACATTCATCCATATACATTCTTAGATAAATTGGGTATTGATAAGGGGTTCACAAATAAAAGGCTATCAACGGCTCAAAGGGCTTCACAAGGGAACTAATGAGTGGGTAAGTAAAAAGGCTAGAGAAGGTTTAAGAAAACTTGCCTACATCATTTCTTAAGTTCAGGTTGGTATTATGAAATCTCAACTAAATAAACTAAAAAGTTCTAATGCAATAATTTAATTTTAATGTCATTCTCAAAGCAATTGATAAGAAAAATGAGATCATCAACGACTTAATGCGAACTCAAGAAAAATTAGAGTAAATTTATCTAATACTCAGAAAGAAAAGAATGGCTCAAACTTTCACTGGTTAAGTCTCCACTATTATTCTAAGGTTTTCTAGCTCATATCTCACTCATCAACTTCAAATCATGCTAATATGGCTTATAGTGCAAAAAGTAATCGAGTTGAAAAAAATCTCATGAAATATATTTAACTTAAAGATAATATCAAACCATATGCTTTCCTATTGATATATAAAAGTGACTCATGACAGCATGAATTCCTCAAATTTAAAGGCATACTTGAAAGCACATCCTCATCATTGGAAAGAAACTTAGATTTGAATGCATTTTCAAATCGAAAATTTTCACATATTCATACTTAACTATGTATTCAATGGAGATTGAGTAGAATACAATAGTCAATTGTGAAATACATTTCATTTCAAAATTTTCAAAAATGCAGAAAAAATCTTAAACGTCACCCCCAAACCTAAACCAAACATTGTCCTCAATGTATAAAATGATGATCATGACAAATGCAGGAAAAAGAAAATAGGAGAGTTAGAGTGATATTACCATGGGAAAGATTTTACCAATTTCCAAGAAGTCGTCCATCAATGAGGCTCACAAACATAAGAATCATGGAGTTTTCATTATAAATCGAGAAAATGCAGACTCGACATCAACAAAGAAAACTAAAAAAAAAACAAGTTGTAAGTCAAAATTGTTATGGAGCTAACGAGTATAAATGAAACACAACTGAATAGGGTACTCGAAAATCAATCCAGACTAACAACAGAGACACACAACTAAAGCTAGGCTGCCTCCTAGGAGCGCTTGGTTTAACGTCATCAGCCCGACATATATTCTCCCTCATGAGTGATATATCATGAAGTGACGAGGAAGAACATAGGGAACATTCACCTCAAAAGGGTGAAGGAATCGTATACCAACAACCTGAAAAGTTGAGGATCAGTCCACTCAAAAATAGCAACCACATGCCACACAAGATATACTAGCACATCCCAAAAGTTGCAAGGACACCATCTAAAATCATATAGAAATGGTAAAGAAGCTCGCATTCCTTGGAAGTCAATAGGGATCTTAAACATGAATAGGTCGCAAGTAGTGATATGCAACAAATGATCCTCCCTTACTCCTAAAATGGAACATCCTAAGTCTGGTTCCAAATCAGAAGATTGGATAATTTCCACATCAGGATGGTGAAAATTGAAATCATCTCTTACAAACAATGGATCCACATAGGTAGCATTAGTCAATATGAAAGGGATGGAAAGAGGTATGTCTATAAATATATCGGGTGGTACATGTTCATCGTAACAAAATGGATTACACCAAGATGATGAGTTAGACGACGCAACAACACCCCCAAACCTAGAATTGGCAATACCTATGGCATGTAGTCTCTCATTAAATATATCTCCCGACTTCTTTGGGTCAACCTGTTTTGAATTCAATGTAGATGGAATAATAACAGGCAAAGTATCATCAGTACCTGAAAATGCATACCTGAGGGTGTCAGGTAATTGTTTAAGGTCAAGCTCAGGTGGCTCAACTGATGGGACTAGTTTTGACTCACTGAGTGGAAGAGGTTCCACTTTAGACTTCCATTTATAACTAGGATCCACAATGGGGACAGAGTCAAGCAAATCATTGACTTCCCTAATGGAATCATCAACATCAAAGTCCAAACTAAAATGAGTCAAACAAGCCTCTAAATGGTCATGTGTATCATGAAAATAATCAAGGGGAGACTCTAAAGACTGTTCACAGTTTGATTCTATGCATGAGTCACTAGGAAGACATATGTCGAGTGGGTCTTCATGAAAATGCAGGGAAGAGAATGGGTCAGGAAGCAAAGTAGTTTCAATCACATTATCCTCAGAAACATCATCTGACTCGGATTCCCATGTGTTACCAATTATGATCTGACCCTCTGAATTTTGAACAGACTGACTAGGAACTCTTCCTAACTCACTTTCAGATAATGCCTCAGTAATATGATCCACAACTATCTCAAGTCTTTGAGTCGTGGCTTTCAACTCAGATATGTCATTAGAATTCTGATCAATTGAACTTGCTGAGCGCTGCAAAAACTGATTAATCGTTTCCTCTAAGCTTGATGTGTTGGATGGATGAGCTTTGTTAAATTGAGGCATAACATGATGAGGGTATTGAGGAGCCTGAGAGAAACTATGTCCCCCTTGGTGTGAGTTATGAGCCCAAGAGAGATTTTGATTTTTGGCAAAACCAGGGCTGCAATAGTTGAACTTTGAATTATAACCAGGTCGCCAATTAGCATTAAAAGAATGGATTTGCTCAGCGAAATATTCAGGATAATCATATTGCAAATCACAATCAGCTGTAGAATGACTAGGACTCGAACATGCAACACAACCCTCAAATGAAACATTACTAGGAGGTAGGGGTTGAGTCAAATTCATAAGTGCATCTAATTTCCGAGTCATCGTCATAAGAGTTGTTTCAAGCTTCGAGGTAGAAGGGGAGAAGTAATCCTTAAAGTCTTTATCCTCGTTAGAAGGGGAGAGGAAGTCAAGATCATATGCGGAACCTGAGTTGTAATAATCTGAATATGGAGCATAATCAGGTGGTCGCATGGGATTAAATGCATTCCTGCGAGATGGATAATGATTAGATTTCATTTTTTTTTAAACTATGCAAGCCTAATCTATATACGAAGATAACCTAACTCTAAAATAAAAATGGTAAAACCTAATCAAGGCCTATATGATGCGCAAGCAAGATGAATGAAAAATGACCCTAGATAAGTACCTAGCAAATAAAACACACAGTAATCCACTTAGAAACCGCGTGCAGATGCGGTGGAAAGAAGTTACCTCCGGCGTGAACCTCTCTTGGGTTACTTGCGACGCCGGGTAGAAGTCGAGTTGACGTCGATCAGAAGCACCGTCCACCTGACGGCTCGCCAACTTCTGAGAGTGTCCACGCGATAGCAACCTGTAAACAATTCAAACCATGTGCTTTTTGTTTTTGTTTTTTTTTGTGATGAAACAAAATGAGAAATAGTAGAGTTTAAAAATTATTACACCACACACTCGTAAAACGAGGTGAAAATAAATTTAAAAACTCTCCTCACAAAATAAAAATAATAATAATAAAAACTTTGCTTGACGTGTGTAGGATCGTTCAATTTTCTCGAGAAGCGTGTAATCTGTAATATATGCTTCCTACCTTAACCTGCAAAAATAAAAAATAAACAAAAACAAGTATCAAAACTTCTAAGACTTAAAAGAAATAACTAAAAAATAAAATCAAGCCTATCATAAAAGCAAAAGCAATAGCAATCTATATCTGACCTAATTTATTATTATTATTAATTTTTTTTTATTAACCTAAGCTACAAACTAGTGAAAATAAACTCTTGAATTCAATTACACCGTTACAGTCCCCGGCAACGGAGCCAAAAACTTGATGCAGATTTAACTAACCTAAATAAATAGGTTAATTTATCCTAATTTTAATAACTGCAAGTGCACAGTGTCTAACTGGTAGACAAGGGCAAGTACAGGTCGATCCCACAAGGACTGTGGTTGCAATTAAATTTCAGGGTTTATTTAAACTAATTTAAATTGGGGTTACAGCAATTAAAATATCTAAACTAAAAATCAAATTAAAAGCAAAATAAAAAGTTTTAAAGAATATGAGAAAGGAAACCAAGGCATTGAATCCATCACAGGTTCTTTGAGATTTGTGTAATCAAAAATATTGTTTTCAAGATTTAACATGACTAACCTAAAGATTAATCTAAGTTCACAATTGATTTCAGCATAGGTATAAATCCCTAGAATTGTGTGTCTTCTTACGGCACACACAATCACAAATTTATTTTAACTAATCCTAATCCCTAGCATTGCGTGTCTTCTTACGGCACACACAATCACAGATTCAGATTAATTGATTAAATCAGACTTTTGAATTTCAACAAAGAGTATTTCTAACTACCGACTAGTCTAGATAATTAATCAGGATATAATCAGTGAAAGCAAATTATTGAAAATCATAAATCAAATATGTTTAACGTTCAAGCATAAAGAAAATAATAAATTTAAATACACAAACTCTAGGAAATCCTGTGGTTTCATCGTAGCCTTGGCGAAGGGTTTAGCTATCCATGGTAGTGGTAGTCATCTCCTCGTGATGTGGTACGCCGCAACTCATCTCTGCACGGACGTGAATCCCGAGAAAAGGGCTGCTAGAGGCACTGTGGTGGCTCTTAGAGATACCTGGGGTGTGAATAGCGAAAATTGTTTTTCAGTTTTGAAAAACCGTTTTCTCCCGCCCAAATTCCGCGCTGCTGCACCTTCGTCTCCAGCGAGACGGCGGCTCTCGCGGCCTCGTTCTCGCTCCTCGCGAGCTCCTCGTCTTCCCGAACTTGCCCTGGTACCTGCAAAAGAGAGATAGGATAAAGAACGGATGAAATATCACAAAATAACACGAAGGAGGGAGCGAAACAGGAAGTTCTGTCGCGAGCTCTGTCTCGCGGCCGTGACGAAGGAGGTTACGTGGTCTGACTCTAATGGTGGTCGTGAGAGAGAGAGAGAACCAGTGAGAAAGAGCTAGGTAAACATGAAGGAGGGAGGCAGAGAGAGGGGAGAAACAGGGGTGGCGGCTGCGAGGATGGAGAAACAGGGTATGTTCCTGTTTCGTGGCAGCGGCGGCTGATGACGGTGCGTTCTTTCGTGGTCTGGTTGCGAGGTTGGAGCAGAGAGATAGAAGTGGAGGAGGGAGAGACGAAGAGAAGAGAGGAAAACAGGAAGGAGGGAGCGAAACAGGGTGGAAAACAGGGACTTGCTCCCTGTTTTGTGCGCGGCTGATGGTGGTGGTGCTCGGGTGCTAGTGACTGAGAGAGAGAGAGAGAGACGACGGTGGATGGCGGCGGTGAGGATGATGGAACAGAGAGAGGGATGGTAGAAGGTGGCGGCTGTTGGTGTGCGAAACAGGGTGAGGATGCGGTGGCTGATGGTAGAGGACGAGGAGGAGGTCGTGATTGCGGGATTATCGCGCTGCCGGCTCTCCTATCGAGCGAGGATTGCCGGCAGGGTGGTGTGGTGGCTGGAAAAGAGATGAGGGGAGAGGGGATGTGGAAGAGGAGGCAATCAGAGATACCAGGTTCTCTAAGATTAGGGGAGCTAAATAGGGTTCTATTATCTTGGGCTTGGGTTTTTAGGTTAGCATTTTTGGATTTGGGTTTAGGTTAAATTAGGTGGATCTAGGTTTACTAGGGTTAGGTTTAGATATGTGACTCTCTGCTTTGTACCACCACTAGAATCGACCAATTGCCTGTCGACTTAATACCATTTCATCGTTAACGCTCAAATTCCTGCCAAGACATGAAAACGAAATAATTATTATAAATTATAATAATCGAAACACAAACATATATAAATTAAGGGATATATTATGTAATAATTATGTGAATATCAGGACCTAGCTATTCCAATGTCTCCGTTAAAATATGTAATCATGCATCAGGATTGTCCATTGTGAGCTGTTCCAACGGAGTTCCCGGATGATGCTGCGAGACCACTCGCTCCATGTAGGCATCCCGCCTCTCCACCATCGTTTCCTTCATTAAAAAAATTATTAAAAATTAATAACTTTCAAAACAATAGAAGTGACAACATGCAAAAAATGCAAAGAATAAAGACAAAGTAACATAAAGACAAAGTAAATAGATGCAATCAGTGGAAGATCATATAAAATTGTCTAATGCATAATCCTTGATCATAAAAAAAAATACATCACATGCATGGCAATTCCAATGAGCAATACTAACAACAACAATATAATGGTACTGAGGTATTAGGTATCCTGTGAGCAAATTGAGTCTGATAGTTGCTTCCAATCCAAATTCCCAAGTAGGTACTTGGAGCAACTGATAATAGCTGGCTGTGAAAATGAAAACTCAATATTTGTCTTTTAACTCTGCAGAAGAGTTTGGGGTCTGACAGAGGGGTCATCCGTTTTCTAATTTTTGACCCCAGGTATGTGGCTTCTATTGTGGTCAGAGCAGTAGAATTTGAATCCTTTCCCTGATATAATTGTTCTTCTCTTCTCACAAACAGACTGATCATGTGCCATGCAGCAGCAGAGCAGACTGATCAACCCACATTTTTTCATCTATCATTCCTAATTTGAGAATTTGACTACCAACATTGATCAGGGATTCTTATCTGGCCATTCTACAAGTATCGATCAGACATGAAGATACGTGGACCAAACAGAACCTCATTGAAATCAGGAACCAAAGGCAACGATGCATTATCTATACTCTTGTCATTCACATTCCTGGTTAACTATTCTACATGTAAATTGCATTGTTGAATCCACTTCACTTCCAAGTTTGGGATCAGCACAAGAAGGACAATCACCCATGACACAAGAAAACAACTTGAAATTCTTTAACAATCCAGAAACCAAATAATCTGACTACCACTTCAACAATCCATAATTCTAACAAATGAAGCATGCCCATGATTCAAATCAAATAAAGAATCCTGCCCATCAGAGAGATTCTATAAAAACATGAAGTTTTATACCTAACCTTCTACATTTTTAAACATTGGATTAATTAGAATAAAGGGAAAAGTAGAAGGTGTGATGAAGCAATCAACAAACGCCAACCTGAGTAATCAACAGGCTAGAATGCAGATATATCACTTCTACTTAAAATTAAAAAAGGAGGATTTTTCCCACTTCTACTTAAAATTAAAAATAAAAATAAAAAAAGTTCACATGGCAAATTTTCCTAGGAATCAAACAACCCTTATATTAGAAAGTGCATGTGAGATTTTTTGGAATACATTCTCACACACTTTCCCAACATAAAACATGATATACACATGTCAAACTAACAATGTGACAATAGCGACTACACCAACATGGCGCATAACGATTCACACACCCCTTTCCTCTCAAAATTTCTTGAAATTTTGTTATTAAAAACTCAATGCATACAACATGTGACTATGCCAACTCACCTGTTCTGAATTTTTACTCCGTCGAGTGACTGCAGGAACTGATTCTAGCATCCTTGTCTCTCATTAGCTTTCGTAACTCATCCACACTACATGGCAATCAATTATAGAATATCAAATAATCAACCACCAACTAAAACATATACTGCAAAATGAGAATGTTTATCTAGCACAAAAACTGCTTTCACTTCTAAAATTTGTTATGATAACTACAATTAGAAAAAATCCAAATGAGACCGATCTAATAAGTATAATGAATCAAAACATGTTCTACAACAAGCTCAGAGTATATTCTTTAGGTTTTGTTTCGAAACAAAACCCAAAGTTACTTGAATAATACAACTGGGGGAACCATGAGGAAGGGTGTCATCAAAGACCTACATTCACCAACAACAAGGTTGTTAAACTGAAGTTCTGCCCAACATTCATATCCCTCTCAGGTTGGCAGAGCCATGATCCAAAAAATTGTGTGGCATTCCCTCACCCCTATAAACTCACAAATTATCATATCCCTACATACCTGAAGCCACTTCACCTTGGATGATCTTTCTATTCTTCTCTTGTTACAAAAAGAAAATAGACATAACTTTAAACAATGAAGGTCTGTAGTATTTTAAAGTTTGAATCATGATTTTGTACTTGGTCTCTTCTTGGGATAACAGGAAGACAGAACATTTTAAGGGGAAATTTATAGTAAGTACAATTATGCTCAAGGAAAAAAAAGTAAAAAGAATGAACCGCCTAGACTAAAGATTATCAGCTACTCAAAGAAACTGAGGAAGCCAAGTCCAAAAACAGTAGTAAGGCTAGCCAGACCTAACCTCCACCAAAAAGAATGCATGTAAGATCTTTACTCCACATCACCTGATCCCACTAGCGGAGTTTGTCGCCCAAACCCACAATAAAGATAACCACTTTGCCATCCGATAATATCAACCTCCTCATTCAAATATATAACATATAAGTAGCTGGTAATCATCCTATAAAGAAACTGAACTTTGATAATAAAAGAATTTAAAAGTGTGATATTCCAAAAAAAAAAACTGCTTCAATTTTTCATTCCCTCTCAAATCATTTTGTGAAGCATTATCTTGTACACGTGGCTGAGCTTATTGCCCTTGAGAACCCCTACATATAGAAACAAGGTTAAGCATCAAAGTACAACATAAAAACATCAATTATATCAAATAACAACATTCCAAACAAAACACAATGCATACCAAATGTAAAATACACGGTTAATAAAGAAATGTGCTAGATATAATACAAAATAAATGTATCACATTACGTTAAACAAGAATAGCATTACGATGATATTTCAGAGCATAAATCATTTTCCACAAATTTAGTGGTTGAGGTAGAAGAATCCAAACTGCATTTTTTACGATTTGATAATAGAAGATATAATAACAGTAATAATTCGAGTCGCCTTTATATATGCATATTCGATCCATGGAGTTGCAAATAATTAACTCCACCTACCTCAATATCCCAGCAACTTACGCTTCGAAACCTCCTCCAACCGAGCCTGAATTGCTCCCTAGCTCCACCACAACCGGAGCCAAACTACTCCACTATAAGCTCCAAAAAAACCTCAATCAAACACAGCAAAACCTGAAAACTAAGCCCTAGCAAATAAAAATATGAAACAATGTCAACAAACACCTTCAAATTAAAACCTCAAACGAAGTCCTAATTTAGATGTTAAACACTCATATCTAACATCGAAATGAATTTAAATGCACAGAGAAGACGAGATAGAGAGTTCACACCTGATTTGGTTGGGGAAGACAAGAGAGAGTTCCCATCTGAATCGTTGACTTGATGTGATCATTGAAGTAGATCTGGGGAGATGAATACTTAGTAGGGCTTCAACAGAAATCAAACACAAACAGAGAAACAAAAGAAAGAGAAAACTTACAAAGATTTCGATTCACGAGTGAGATGAGGGAAAAGTCGATCTCTAGTTCGCTCGAGGAGAAGAGATCCAATCGAT
Organism: Berberis thunbergii; assembly: GCA_003290165.1. Lineage (NCBI taxonomy): Eukaryota > Viridiplantae > Streptophyta > Magnoliopsida > Ranunculales > Berberidaceae > Berberis > Berberis thunbergii. The sequence continues at coordinate 71,107 of QNQO01002466.1, forward strand.
CGCTATTTGCTTTCACTTGAGATTTTAGTTTTCTCTATGAGAAACTAAAGAAATGTGAAGGACGTCTACTTAAAAAATCCTTCATCGATGAACCCAGATGAACTCAGAGAAGATATCACGAACTCAGATGAACTCAAAGATGATGCTTCTGCTGTGATTTGGGGACGACAGAGTGAGAGGAGACGTGGGTTTGAGCTTTGATAAAATGGGTTTGAGTTTGCGCGACGAACCCTTCATCGCTATATATCAGAGAATTCGTTCTGCTAGTATTCAAAATTTCAACCAATTTTTTTTGCCGCCAGAAGCACTACTAAAAAAAATCCCTTACTAAAAAAATCCCTTCAAAACTTCCCTCGTCGCTAGGCAATGTTGTGAATTATGAATTATGATTTCCTTAATTGAAGATTAAAAAATAAGAAAAGGTTTGTACCTTTGAGGTCAGACAGGGACAAAGAGCTTCTTTACTTCTCGTCGCCTTACTTCTTCTTCTTGTCTTTATTAAGAAATTTTTAAGTTAATGTAGAGAGAGGTCGTCGTGAAAAGCTAGGAGGAGGTGTTATGTGTTGGGCGAGAGGCGATTTATTTTGTGTTTGTGTTTATGTTTAGGAAGAAGTAAATTTAGATTAATTATTACACATGCCTGTAGATAAATATTCAGCGGGAAAGTTTGCTTACTTTTCAGCTAAGCTTTAGATGAAATGTGACAAGGTGTTATTCTTCTTTACAAAATGTATTTCATTAGGCGTCAGTTTTTTATTCTCTGTTGCGTGATGATTGCAAAATATTATGTGAGGAACTGGGACCTAAAATTTTGCTTTAAAAAAATTTGTGACGACTCGTCAAAATTCTTCTTGTAAACTTAAAAAACGGTGACAACTTTCGAAGCGTCACATATGGTTCTGCCACCTAATGTCATATTTCTTGTAGTGTTAGAAAGTCAACTGAAGCATCGAATCCACCACAGGTTGTTTGAGGATTGTTTAACCTAAATTACTATTTTCGAGAACTACTACAATTAAGCTAAGGATTAATCCAAATTCACAATTAATTTCAACAAAAATTTAAACCATTAGCATTGAGTGTCTTTATACGACACATACAATCACATATTTAACATAATTAATCAAAACAAGCTTCAAATATCAACGAATAGTACTCTAACTATTGACTAGTCTAGATATTATACCGGATATAATATGTGAAAGCAATTTATCAATATTCAGAAATTAATTGTATCTAACATTCAAGCATAGGGAATAATAATTTAAATGCAACAAATTCTAGAAATCCATGGTTTCATCTTCGCCTCAGTGCGGGGTTTAAGAGATCATGATGGAGGTGGTCACGAAGATTGCATGAGCGAAATTCATCAATTTTTGCACTTGGGCTATGCGGTGGAACAAACTATTTTCGGAGTGAGAATAGCCTGATTTTAAAAATCAGTTTTATCTTCCTCCCTTGTTCGTCCCTGCTGCTATCGATTTGTTGCTTCGAACCTCCTCTATGCCTGCAAGATAGATGTAACGACCCGATCCGCACAGTAAGATATTGTCCGCTTTGGGCCCAACCGGCCCGCACGGCTTTAAAAGGCCTCTTACTATGAGGATCCAACCTCGCACATATATAGCACATAACCATCCCGCACCCAGGGGATGTGGGACTATGATCCCCCTTGGTAGCTAGCCCAACCCCTCTTGGGATCCACGGGCCTGTTGGGCCTATTGGGCTCCAACCCTCACCCTCAGGTCCGCCCACACAAGGGTCTCACAATAGATATAAATAGATGGGTGAAAGAAATTGAGAAATGAGATGGGAAACGAGAAAGGAGGGATGCGGGTGAGCTGCTGCGATCTCCTATGTTCCTGTGTCTTGCGAACCCCTTTTGTTCTCTGTTTTTCAGGTCAATTTATGGGTTTGGGTTCTGTCATTGACTTCTAAGTCCGCATCACTTTGGGCTAGCTCTTCCAAATTATTGTGCTAATGCGATTTCATCATTTAAGTTCGAATTCTTGAAAAAAACATAAAAAACAAAAATAATTAGAATAAACTATAATATTTGAAAAACTAACAAATATAAATTAGAAGATATTTTATATTATAATTATATGAATATCAATGACAAAATTCCCTTATCTTCCAACGCCTTTTCTGCAACACTTTATGCGTAACTAGCCCCGATCAACATATCCCTATCCTCTGCCAATGCCCAACTTCTAGCCACTTCAACCGCCTCATCTTTATTTCCCTTCGTCTTAGATTGTGTGTCGTTATTGTTACCCACCACTTGCAATAATTCATCATTTCCATCATTCAAAATATCTTTCAGGGCTGCGAATTTGTTTTCCACTACCAGTTTGATTCAATTTGGAAATGCTCCCATGTTCTGTAACTTTATCCTCCTTGCTCTCAGACGATCGAACCTCAAATCCTTGTGAGTTTTTTGCTCCACTATTCCCAGCCTTTTCATGAACTCCAATGCCAATGATTTTCTCAACCGATTTATAACCTTTTTCATAAGTTGAGGTTGCCCTTTCTTCATGTCTACATCTACCCCTCGACCCTTTTGTTCATTTAATTGAATCCCCTTATTCATTGGCAGTTATTGATTTTTTAGATGTACCATTTTTTCTTCCTACAAGTGAACACATCATGCCCGATAAAAGAACAATGTTCGCAATATATGAACCCTGAAAAAACTAGGTGTTACCAGAAGCCCCAATTTCCCAACCTATCAATCCTGACTCCAGTTGAAATGTCTCCGACATATCCATTTCAACACATAAACGAGAAACTCTTGGTCTAGACAAACAATGGGTATTATCATCCATCTGCAGAAAACAACATAAAGAATCACCTATGGCTTTGAATAAAACTGGATGAAAAAACTGAAGTGGAGATCAGGAGGTTCAACCCACCAAAGCACTACCACCGGATCTTCCCTCAAACTAAAATTTGTGTCAACGAAAAGCTTTGAACCACGCACCTCGAGTTAAAAAGAATCTCTTGACAACACTTTTTTGGCATCTGCTTCAAATTGCAATCTTACCAACTCATGTCTCAGATCCAACAACCACTACACCAAAAATGACCATTAGCAACAGTTTTAAACCGTGGGGGTAACCCATTGGCACGACTTAGAACCGTGGGCTGTAGAGGCGTCGCTAAATCCCTAGTAACGGCTAAAAATCGTGGCTAAAAAATATTAGCAACGGTTTTATCTCGAGGACGGTTGATGATTTAGCCACGGTTATAAACCGTTGCCAAAATCTTATCCACGGTTCTAAGCCGTGGGCAGGAGTAGCCACGGCTTAAAACCGTTGCAAGTTTGGCCACGGTTTTAAACCGTTGCAATAGCTTTAGCAACGGTTTTAAGCCGTGACCAGTACTAGCCACGGTTTTTAGCCGTTGCAATAATTAGCCACGGTTTAAAACCGTTGCAAAAAAAAAATTTATTTTTTATTTATTAATTTTTATTTTTTTTGCTATCAAGTGACTTTTTATTACATCTTATAAGTTTTATTTCTAGAAAATAAAAATTTTAATGTACCAAACTTAAACGATTAGAGCCAAAGTAATGTAATTAATAAGATTATACAATTACATCAAATGTGCCAAACTTTGTTTCATGCTGTGCATGTTTTGTCATTTGTCAGTTGACCAGATTATACAATTACATCAAATGGTCAAAGAATATGCAATACATTTATTCTCATGGACTTGCCCGAAGAGAAAGCTTGAAAGCACCCATGCAGTTGAATGCAATAGCAAGAGCATGATAGCACACCGCAGTTTGAATATGCTCCACACCTAAAAGGCGTTCATTCTTTTTTAATGCTCACCAACAGAGAAGAGCTTTCCCTAAAAAAGAGGAAAATCAACATGTGAAGCACGAATGCATACTCGAGGCATCCTATAACTTGCTTCAATGTTGCATGCCATTGCCATTAACATTAATTTGCGTATCTGTATCCATTCTATAGGTAACATATATATCATGTCATCAACATTAAACAATTCTCATACTAGGCAAACAAGATAACTTCATCACATACATACAACTTATGGGAAACGACCACATGATTTATTAAAAGAATGAATAATATAGGATATATATTTCAGTCGTAGGTAAAAAAAAACATATTTTCGTACCCGAACATTGATAATGCTACAATTGGTTTCTTATGTCCATAATACGTTTGCTTTAAGGCCTATTGTCCATTTTTGCCACGCTTTCCATTTGCCGCAAGGGACCAGAGACAAATATTAGTATCTTCCCCTCCACTCGCAAGCAATTTTTCTCCAAAATCCCCCAGCGATTTATTAGCAAGAACGTAACTGGCCCTGTATGCCCCTTATGGCAGCGATGAGACATTCCCTACAAGCACACGTGTCAAAGTGAATGTAAAAGAATAGAGTTTTATTAAACACAATTAATTACATGTACAACTACATCATGACCCTGTCGAATACGAAATATCATAGGCTTGTAAGAAATATTAAACACAATTAACTGTATGGATGTATCGGTTCATCAAAGGAACAACAACAAAAACTATGATGTGAGGAGAGGTTTACATCTGGTTTTCAGTAATACTCAAGCATCTGAGACTGGAGCATCAAAATCAATAACCTGTAGAATTTTCATTAACAAGTGTTAATTTCTAGAATAGCAAATATTTTCAATTTTCATAGAAGAAAGGACTAGACTATTGTGTTTCGAAATGATCTGTGTTTTATCAGCTTCTTTAATCTATCAACCACAGAGATGTAGACATCCTCGTCAATGTAGCAAATATCACCTGTCCTTCTGAATCTAGAGTTGAGGCAATTGATTTGGTATTGCTGAAACAACCTGCAGAAATTTACTACTTATTTGAGAAACAAATTCAATCTTGGTTTGCAAGTAAAGCCTATCTGGGCCATTCATAAAATTCACAAAAGAAGCAAAAAATATTCAAGCTCATACGGGTACATGCAGGTACAAAATATGATTCTTAATTAGTAGCACTACACCAAAAGGGCCATTTCGCTAAGCCGAGCTGCCCACGGTTCTAAATCGTTGGTGCATTTGCCACGACCAAAAACCGTAGCTATAAGTACCAACGGCCTAAAACCGTGGGTAATAAACACACTGGCCACGGTTTAAAACCGTTGGTATAGTTGGCACGGCTAAAAACTGTGGCTAATAGTAGCAACGGCTCTGGACCGTGGGCAGTATTCGCAACGGCTTCAAACCGTTGCAAAAAAAATTTAGCAATGGCTCAAAATCGTTGAAACCAAAAAATTTAGCAACGGTTCTAAACCGTGGCAGGCTTAAAAACGGCTTAAAACCGTTGCAAAAAAAATTTAGCAATGGTTCTAAACCGTAGCTAGGCTTAGCAACGGCTCAGAACCGTTGCAACCAAAAAATTTAGCAACGGTTTTAAACCGTGGCTAGATATAGCAACGGCTAAAAACCGTTGCAAAAAAAATTTAGCAACGGTTTTAAACCGTGGCTAAATATAGCAACGGCTAAAAACCGTGGCTACATGAAAAACAAAAAAAAATTGGGCGGGCTATTTTTGGCGCTCGACCTTCCCTCCTCGACTTCAATCGAAAATTTCACAAAATCGACGTGCTCCTTCTCTCCCTCGACCTGCTTCCCTCCCTCGACCTGCTTCCCTCCATCGACCTGCTCCCTCCCTCGACTCGACTTCCCCCTGCTCCTTCTCCTTCCCTGCTCCCTCCCTCGACTTCGATCCCTCCTCCCCTCCTTCCCTGCTCCCTCGACTTCCCTGCTCCTCCCTCGACTTCAATCGACTTCCCTCGACTTCAAAATCGATCAGAGCTTGCAACCGAACAGGTACTCTCTCTCTCTCTCTCTCTCTTTTATTTATGATGAAATTAGGGTTCATCAGGGTTCTCTTTTATTTAGGATGAAATTAGGGATCGATGATTTGTTTTTTTTTACAATGAGCCTTTTGTTTGATTGTTGAATTCTTCTTGAAAGTGAATGTTCGGTGGCCTTGAAATCGATTTCATGCATCTTTCTCTCCTGAAAAAGAGTAAATTGAACAACCTTAATGAAACTTTTGTAAACTTGGCTATTGAATATGCTATGAAATAACATTCGACAAAAGGTTGAATACGTAAGATTCGCCAAAAGGCACTTGAGTGTTTTTTGTCCTCATATTTTGCTTAGCAAACCCCCCTCACAGTTGGATTGATTGAGGAAAATGCATATAAAATAAGCTAATGATCTTTATTTCTTGTATAATTGAGATTAAAAATAATAATCTTTATTTGTTGTAACGTTAAGATTAAAAAGTGGATAATCCTTCTAGCTGTCTAGGCGATGTTCTATGATGCTCAATCTTGCCATGACCATATATGCCATTCTCACCAAATTGAAACTAGTTCTCAGATCAGTTGTTCGTTTTTTTTCTCCATGAACAATTGCTATCACTCTCAACAATTTTCTCACCCTTCACCAGATTTAGTTTGTCTTGTTTTCCATCAGGTCGGTCTTGAACAAATCAGTTTGGTGTTCAAAGAAACAGATTTCCTAGTCTGGCTAGTAATAACTTAATAGTGCTATAGCTGTTAATTTGTATGTTTGAAGGCAACATTAAATCTCACTACTACAAATATAGGCTTGCATAGCGCTTAAAAATAGGCTTAGATAGCGCTTTTTAGCGCTATCTAAGCTACCGCTATGGTAGCTTAGATAGCGCTCAAAAAAGCGCTATGCAAGGCGCGTACTTGAATAGCGCTTCGCTTAGATAGCGCTTTTTTAAGCGCTATCTAAGCGTCGCTTTTTTTTAATTAACTTCAATAGCGCTTTCTAAAGCGCTAAATTTTTTTTTTAAATTAGCTTGAATAGCGCTTTGATGAGCGCTATTTAATTTTGTTGATTTTTTTTTAATTAGCTTCAATAGCGCTTTACAATTTCGGTGAATTTTTTTTATTAACTACCATAGCGCTTATTTGAGCGCTATCTAAGTTATTTGATTTGTTTTTTCTATTTTTCCGATACCGATTTTCTGGGCTAAATATAATATTTAATATAATAATGACAACGTTCAATCAATCAATAAAGACACAACATGATAACTAATTGTTTCTCATTCATTCAAAATATAATTTAAGCATTCACATGTAACCTTTCAGTCACCAACTCACATAACGAAAATAGCCAACAATTCCTAAATGGATTTTAGATTGAATAAATAAATAATGAAAAAAATAGTCTGATTAAAGCTTGGGGCATTAGCAGAAAACCCCAACTCTGTCTACAATTCCAACGGCATAGTCTGATCAAATGAGTTGCTGTAAGCCGGATCATCAGCACATGGCATGGTATAAAATGGTCTAATTGCCATGGGATATCGATGAAGTATATAGAACTCAGTGTCATACCTGAAATTAAAACAAAAATTGGATTAGACATCAATGGCTCAGTCAATATCTAAAACCAAAAGACAGCGAACAGATATATTCAATGATATTTCAAAATTTTCAGATGAATGAAATTACTTCTCCAACACTAGTTGGCCTAGTTTTCTCTCCGACTCAGTGTTTAGATCACCTAGGGGATCTATTTCTACACCAGCTTCCTGCAATGGAACATCATAAACACATATCAAAATTATGAAAGGAGTTTGAACGATACTAGGATCAAAACATCCTTCCCTTCTAACTCTAGGGTATCAATATATCTAAACTGTAAAATCCAAGGCACACATGAAAACCAACAGAAATCCAGAGAGAGATCGTCCCATTAATCCGTCTTCAGAATTTTCTCTGAGTCTGCGAATTGCAGGGACTTCCTTATTTTCCTAATGCCATCTATCCGTACAAGTTAATACAACAATAACATGACCACTTAATCCAATTTGGCCCTGTGTAAGTTTGATCATCTTCAACCATGTTAGCTCGTCATCACAATGAAAAGTCAACCAAGGGATTTGGTATACGAGATCATTTGTATTATGTTCTTGTTTGTGCAATGAAGTTGATTATTTCTCTTACAGTTCAAAGTCACACATGGTTGGAATCAATCCTGCAACAGTATAACTATTTTCAACTATATACGATTAGGGGGCACGGCCTTTTGTATATGAATCGCTGCCATCCAACATTTGAAAGCAATATGACCAAACTTACTAATGAGGTAGTATAAAAATAGTCGCTCAAGGGAAATATCAAGCTAAAACTCTTATGATGGTTCTTTTATTTTATTTTTATTTTTTCTTCTTATTTTTTAATTAGATAAAACCCAGTGCGAAAAGGAGAAACAAAAATACATTTCAACATCTTTCAAGTGAGATCAATGAGCACCGTAAAAGTCTAAGAGAATATAGATGTACAAGAGCATCAATATTTTTTTATTTTTTAAATAGTATAATCTCATTTCTCTAATATCGATATCAACTTTTGCACATAATAGCAACTTTTGAAAGTACCATGGTTACATTAAGTATAATATTGGCATAATTACATGTTAAGAAGCACATGACTGGTATATTAAGGAGAACTAGAATGTCATGCAAAGCAGATGTACTAACTGCATTGAACATTTTTGGAACACCTGAAAATGAATGGGAGCATCATTGGCATGGATATTGTTAATTTGATATCATATCTTAAGATTCTTAACAAGTTAATTATCAGACATCTATTAAATTCAGTTATTTATATTTACTAAGAGATGTTGAAGGAAAATTCATTTCTCTGACCTTGAGCATCTGAACGCCTTCCTGGAAGGTGAGTCGTAATGTCTTCCGTAAGTACTGTTACACCCAAAAATTTGTCAATGAATCAAAAGCATGAAAAGAGGAAACAAATCTAGAATGAACCTTTGACTACTCATGACATAGAAATATGTTTCAAAGACCACCTATAAAAGATATGTTGAAAAGAAAAATCATATTTCCATATAACAAGTCTAGTTCAAACAAGATAAGTTTACCTTCAAAGGTTCAAATGGGTACTGCTTTCTAATAGCCTCAAACTGCTCTTTGCAGTTCTCGTTCAAACTGTCAAATATAGTAACAAATAAGCGACCCACGATGTCCATGACCTGTATATAAATAAGATGAATTGTTCAAAGAAAAAAAAACGGAGATGTAAACTAATGATTTTAACCACTCATACAAAGAGATGTAAATCAAATATTATTTACCTCGGAATAGTGTTCGTTAATCTCCATTTCAGCATCAAGACCGGTAAACTCACACAAATGCCTATGAGTGAAAGAGTCCTCTGCTCTGAAAACAGGACCAATTTCAAAAACACGGTTAAAATCAGAGCATATTGCCATTTGCTTGTGAAGCTGAGGTGACTGTGCTAGGCATGCCGGTTGGCCTTTGTAGTCAAGTTTGAAAACCGCTGAACCTCCTTCACTTGAGCCTGCTATCAACTTTGGTGTATGTAGTCCAACAAATCCTTCCGATAGCAGGAACTGCCTAAACATCTGCACGACAATGCTTTAAGCTCAAAAACTAACTTGTTTACAAGTTAACAAATTGTCAATGTTTTTTTTTAATCAATCAAACTCAAGCAATGTTAAGAATCAAAAGAGGAAGGAATATAAATGGTTGACAGAGAAGATCACCAACAGAAACAAAAACCCCACAAGATACATCGAGAGCACCTCTACTTTGTAAATTTTCTCAGCTTTTGGATCTTATATTTACTCGGGAGGTACGAGTAAATATCTTCCCATCTTAACATAAAATTTCCCACTTAATTTTTTATTTTTTTTTATCGGGAACACAAACTGTTGTATCTTCAAATATTGCAAATCAAACATATGAAAAGTTGGATTTTCCATGGAAAAATTTATTTTCCCATGCAAAATAATTTAGTCAAACACGCCCTAAGAAGTAACTTCCCTATATTTTTTGGTCACCCAAGGATTGTCACTTTGAGAAACACTAAAATGTCAACACCTTCCTTTTAGGAGATTTAGGAAAAAGTAAAAAAGAAAATGAAAACACGTAATGATATGTAGAAGAAATGAGAAAAATAAGAAAAATATAAATTTAGGTACAAAATAAAACTGATATTCATGTTGTATGAAGGATGAGACCTGTTCATCTGCTCGATAAAACCGTAGCAGCTTTGAAAGTGACACTTTCTCCTGCAATATGTAAGTTGAAATCAGAACCTGAGAACTGATAGTTTTAAGAAACATACAGTGGAACAAAAATGCTTCTGACCACCATCCAACCTGGATTGGTTCTCTCGGTTCAGAATTGAAACGCAAGCCTATTGAACGGTTCTGTAAGATCTCAGGGTTTCGCATCCATTCTTTAGTTGTGCCAGAAAATGTAATCTTATGTTCAAAAACCTGACACATTAAAGTAAACCTTTAAACAATTGAAAGGGAGAGTCAGGAAATAAACATTAGATGCAATGGATTAAAAAAGTGTTTGAACTTGGCTCCTTAATGTACAAACCTCAGACTAAGGTAAGAATCTTGGTATTTCCAATTGATCTTCTTCAGTGACCGAACCAGTCCCCTGGCATTGTGGGCAGAATGCAGATGATACTTTTGTTTTTGGTTTCATAATCTCCCCATCCATGTCTATTGAGAGTGGCTGATTCTTCCAAATTTCAGACTCACAGAGAAGAATCCAGTGTACAAGGCAGGAAGTATGAAATATGTGAAATGCCTAAACAATTGAAAAACATTATTTGTCATGTAAATGCCTTCACATATTAGGCAATCATAATAAGTCATCCAAAAGATTTAAAATAAAATGAATTTTGAAAGACTACAAAGAAATGAAAGGTTGAAAGAAAGTTACCCCACTTTTATTCCTAAAAGTACAAACAAGTCGTCTAGTCTTCATATTGAATAAGCATGCCACATCCTTGCTTGGGAGAAGTTTATGTTGACATATCTCACAGACTCTCTTCTCAACAATATGCTCTAGCTGCTTTTGCCTCTTCATCCTCTTTTTTGTATCCTTCCTAGACTTTGTCCTTTTACGTGGAATCTGAACATCATCACATCGATCTTGCACTGAAGGAGCTCCATATTGTAAGCATCTTCTGGACCCCTTTTCCCCAACCACTCGCACCATATTGTAATCATTTCATCGTCAATACCGTATATATCATCAATCATAGCTCCTTCTTCCCATTTGCTTGGCTTCATGCACAAATTATTGTTTTGCAGTCATTTGTTCGTGTCAGAGGACTATCCAATGCCCCAAGAAGCATACCCATGAAAAACCTCCTCCTACAAATTATACAAAGACAGTGAGCAATCAATTGAAAAGCTACATAACACCTAAATATTCAGCTACCAATAAAACCCATAACCCCATAGTTCACAAATTCATATAAACAAAAAAAAAGGTAACTTTTTTACATAATCAAAAGGGGATAACATTGAAACCCATAACTCCAAATCCTTTTAATACACCAAAAAAATTGAAAATCAATAAAAACCCAGACATAAAATGCAAAAAGATCAAATTTTTACAGACCATGAACGACCCTAGAGAAGAAGGGACAGTTTACCCATAATTCCACTAACACCACTTCGAACAGCACAGTTGTTCCAGATGTCTTGGCCGTGGATTTCCTCCATTGTGCACTACAAGAAAACAGTAATTTAGCGACGGTGGATAAAGGTATTTAGCGACGGTTTTGACCGTCGCTAAATAATACAGCGACGGTTGGCCAACCGCCGCTAATAAAGGCGTCACTAGGTCATTCAGCGACGGTTTTAAGCAACCGCTGGCATAACCGTCGCTAAATACTATATAGCGACGGTTTAATGTAGCGACGTTTATAACCGTCGCTAAATACTATATAGCGACGGTTTATAACCGTCGCCAAAATTCGATGAACAATCCAACTTTTGCCTTTTAGCGACGATCTGCAACCGCCGCTAAATTCCCTTTGATAATTCAAATTTTTTTACCATAAAAAAGTCATATTTTTCAACCTGTAGTATTTTCTTTTCATTGGGTGCAGATAATCTATCCAACATATGCACTACAACTTTTAGACTCAAATTAAAAATCAAATATAAACGACACTAAACTAAACTCATATGATACCAACATCATACATTAAGAGGAACTTTAATTTCATTTCAAAATCAATATTATACATGGTCCAGAAGAAAAATACAAATTAAAATTGTTACAAATTGTCAATGCTTACATCTAACAACCAAAACCGAAATTGTACAATGGTTGTCTCAGGGTCGTTGTTTACAGGGCCTCACCGACCTTGATCTCATCAGTAAGCTGCTGACCAAGATTAAGCTATATAAGTTTAGTCTTAAGATTGCTCATCAGAAAGGCCTGGAATGGAATGCCCTTGAAGTCTGACAATTTACAAATAATTGTATGTCAAGTGGCAGCCAAAAAACTGTTAAAGCAAAAAAAAGAAATAAATAACTGATCTAAATATAACACCAATTCCAAGAAACTCAAGGCATGGACATAATCAAATTTTCTTAGTCAATACCATTTCTTGTCATCTCCTTCACTGATCAATGGAAAGAAAAGAAATTGCATAGTTGAAAACATTTCAAATGAAAATGACAAACTAAAATAACTTACGTACTTTGCCAAACTGGATCAATTGACAGTTGAGGACGGAATAGAAAATCCTAGGACGGGATGGCAAATATACCATTCCTTGTCATCTTCTCACATCGATCGTAGCTTGAGCAGGTATTTCGAAATATAGCTTCAAGGGTAAAATGCCAAGCCCTACCTCTGATTTACCATACAGGTTTGAGAGGAACTGGTGCAAGGCTGCTAGTAGATCATGAGAAAAAAATCTTGCAATGGTTGACACAAAACGAAATAGTGAGAATCAAATTCACGATGAGCACTGCAAATGCAGAGGATGATCTTGGCAGCAGAAATAGAGTTTTGAGAACCTCAGGGGTCTCCAACAAGTAAAGACTCAAGAGGACTTGATTAAAAAGAGATAAAATATTCACATAATAGGTACTAATCAATATTCTAATCAGAAATTATATTCTCATCATTATTGGAAATACTATGAAGCAACAATCACTACCTCAACAATTCAACTACAAATGAAAAGCCATGCCATATATTTCATATAATAAGTGCAAATCAATTAGTCACTTGGACACTGAACTATATGAAGATTGTGAGAACAATAACAAATGCTACAAAGGATAATTGCAATAAGATACCTTTTCAAATACAGACACAACTAGGTGATGCTGATTTACCAAAGAATAACATGTGACTCTTTATGAAATCTCATTCTTCACTGAGGATTGGAACAATTAATGGTTTCATCTGCGCAAGATATACAATCACCCACCTGAAAAACCAGAGCAGGATTGAATTAAAATTCTCTCAGTATAATAAAACACAAGGGCTTTTGCTTGAACTTTATGTGCCTATTTTCATATTCATAAAATCTTTTGTAACAACACAGAGTGGAAAAAATGGAATATAATCCCTGCAACAAAAAAGAGACTATAATCCGACAGTCAATGCACTTAATAAGATGGCGTTAACAGATAGCAAAATCTTCGCCCATTAAGTATTCAAAAATCAGAATTCCAAAGTGAAAGAATGTTGAAATTAACTTGAGTAAAAAGAGAAGATGAAAATTGTACAGTATCTGTGTGACTTTCATAATTCAATTACCTCATCAAGTACCAAATGAAAAACTGAAGACTTTTAATATACATGGCAAAACGATTGTTATATATATAATTGCAGTCCTATGATGAATTGTAGACGAAGAAACCACATAGAAATATTATTGTAAACAAAAATAAGGTACAAAAAAAAACTATGTAGAGAAAGATCAGACTTTCAACTATACCAGCCTATAACAACCAGAAAGATCAAATAGTAACAAATTCAACAGGTTCGTATTAGTACTGGTGGTAGCGCTCTGCGTAATTAGTATTGATGTAAAGCTATCTGATACTCACATCAGAAGTAAGTTTTCCATTTGGATCACGTCCGGTACCACAATGTTCGTTGATGAATAATATGAAGTCCTCCAAATCTAATTCACCATCATAGTCTTCACCATCTTTATTGTGCTTAGGAAAGAATTTCACCATAGGATAACCACTGATATCATACCTGCAAGTTACCAACACATGAAGCAATTTTTTCTGCTTTTTGAGAGTTACTAGAACTTTTCCGTTGAAATAAAACTTCAAGTTTATTTAAACTCACCTGTCAGCCAGGTCCTTATGTTTTTCAGCATTCAGTTTAGCAATTACAACATCCTCTTCCATTTTATAGGCTGTGGCGAGCTTTTCATAATCCTACAAGATGGAATAACACAACAAAAGCTTTCAATATGTATAAGAGCACTTGTAACTTAATTAGCCACAAGATCCCCTTAGCTATAAACAATCCAAGACACTTACAGGAGCCAGTTTTTTGCAATGCTCACACCTAGAGAGAAATATTTGTAAAGGTTATAAAGGATAACAGTGAATTGACAACTTAATTTCCTGCAATACCTCTTTTGCCTAGGCATCCAAACAAACTAAAAATACATGACTATTTTGCATTCTCATCTTGAATAGCTTCCTATGCAAAAGCATAGCAGGGTGTCACCTTTTTTAAAAAGGTCTGAACTCCAGCATTGTCATCCTAATAGTTTCAAGTAAAGACTTTTCAGACTTAACATCCAAATAATGAACTAATGCAGCATTACTCAAGGTTAACCTGCATGAGTCTCAATAAGTACTAACCTAATGGGAAATCTGAACAAGGATCTAACCAAAGAGAGAACAGCATGAAGTAACTACACAAAGTCTAAAGATGTGTTCTCTGTGACATATGTTTTTAAGGTAAGCTTGGAAGCAACTTCTGGGGATGACTGGCTTTAAAGAAATCTACAATTCTAAAAGGTCAGAAGTCTAACATTATTCATGCATCGTCATTTCCAAATGAAAACATTAAACTATTAACTGCAAGAGTTGTAACACTCTCTTTCACATAATAAATTCATGCCAGCTTATAACGTGTTGGAGTTGCATGCACCATAGGATGTCCAACTATAAGCTATCAAGAAATCTTGAAAATTCTCTAGGTATGGGCACTTTCACAAGTTTTCTCAAATACATTACAGCAGTTCTTTCTTCTTCTTTTTTAATGCAAAAATGTGGCATTCCAGACGGCATTTGAATTTGGCATTGTCTTTCGATTCCAGTAACAAGGGTATGACGCAACCAGAGAAAAATTTCTACAACTTAGTTTGTTTTATCTAGTAAAAAAATCCCGGATCACCCTCCTTTCCAATTCACAAACACCCTTTTGCAGCTTACATCCATATCTGCAACTGATTTCTCCATCCCTTCATTGAATTGATGCCCCAATTATTCAACAAACCCGACCACCCTAAACTGCTTCCCACAGCCCTTCTCTTCCTCATTTTTCAATCCACATTTGAACTGTTTCCCCCTCTCTTCTTCATATTCGTCTACAGCAGGTATATCATCCTTTTTCGTTTTATTTATCTCCATTTTTTTTGTTTTTTCCCTATCCCTCTGGTCTCTTCTTCCTAGGCAGCTAATCTCTTTGTTTCTCTCTTCTAGTTTCTCCCTTCTCATTTCCTTAGCTAAAGGACCAACAACAACCTGCTCGCACCACAGGAGACCCCATGAGAGATTACCATCACAAGTAGCAAAAAAAAAACATATCATAAAGCTGAAACTAAATAACCCCGAGAGATGACCACCCAAAACAGCCAGCTAAAGACCCCCCATCGCCCCAGCATGAGCAATGGTACTGCAGCTGGGATTAATAGCACGACCACAGCTCAGTCCGCCCAAGTGCATCTTATGGAACTCCTCCACCAACCAAAGACAAAGACAATGTAAGCTGCAAAAGGGTAGTTTGTTTTATCTAGTACAAAGAAACAAAGAGAGTAGCTGACCTCTTGGGAGGCCATTTTACAGGAAACTTATTAATGAGTTCAGCTCATTTGTTGATGACTTAAAGAAAATAGTTTTATTAATGTGGACGCAATTGTTTATGAGTGGTTGTAATAAGCTCCTTTATTTAATTTATTTAAAATGAAAGTTTGTGGGCCTTTATTAACTTCCTCTGCTCTTCAGGAAAAAAAAAGTATTCATGATAGTTATAAGTGCCAAAAAATCTTAAACTGTACAATATTGATGAAGGAATTATCTGAATTCTCAAGGTACTAAAACAATTTATTTATTACCTGGTAAACAGAACCGAAGCCTCCTTCCCCAAATTTATATGCATAAAAAAATCCTTTGTAGCAATTCTTATAGTAGCTAGATCAAGTCTAAGTGATTTTATGCTTTCAATCTCGCTATTTGTGCTTTTGATTCCATCTTCATTTAAGATCGCATCGTCTTTCATGTCTGCTTGAAAAATAAACAATTAAGACTCGTCCTCCAGGGTACACTAATCACCAACAAGTACACCTCAGTAAACACACTGTCGAATGTTGAAGAACACCTCATTGAACAAGTTGTTGGACTGTTGAACTTGATTAAGATAATCCATATAAACATCATGATACAACCATGGGAAGTGAGAAACTAATGTAACTTTTTTGCATCAAGCTTTGGTAAAACCAAAATGATGAAATATTTTCAGTGCATAAAACAAAGAAGTTATAAGACTGATAAGATATACAAAAAAAAACAAAGCAAACTTCAGAACAACTCAATAGAGTATGAAATTTGACAATTTTTACAAAAATGTAATATGTAATAAAGACCTAACCTGTTAATATGCTTACATTGTCATAGACTTTGAAGTTGAAGCTATAATGAATCTATAAGAAGAATGAGCTGATGAAGAAATGAAGAACTCACCTGAAGAAGAAGGATTGTTCAATCGCTCGATTGTGTTGAGGGACCAATCGATCGTTCAATAAGGTGTAGCAAGGGTTGCAATCGATGAGGGAGGCGGTGATGGTGATAATGGAGGTGGTGGAGATGAACAATTTTCCCAGTACAAATAATCGAAATCCACATCAAGAATCGAACAATCTTCCTTTGTACCCAAAATTTTCTCAACATTCAAACTCAAATTGATGAACAATACAAACAGCAACAAGAATCGAAATGAAAGAGAAGGTGTCAACATTCACAGAGATGGAGGAGAAACTCGTCACATCTATCAAACCTTAATTGCATCTCTCACACCGAGCGAATTCGACCAAGAAACACCAAAACCTAAAATTCGAAGAACACAAAATCTCTGTAAAATGAGGAGAAACAAGAATCCCTGCCTTCCAATTGAGCATGAACGAGAAGAAACAATCAACAATTTGATGGTTTGTTGTTCAAAATCACTAAAAACTCGGTCGAGTATCTATTCTTTTGCGCAACTTTTCCCTTTTTTGGTGATTATTTTCTTAATAGAGTAAAGAAAGAGAGGGAGAGAGGAAGGAAGAAGAAAAGATGGAAGCAAACATTGGTGGGAGGTGGTGATAGTGCTGGTGGTGAGTGGTGGACGAGTTAGGGGAAAGAGGACGATGGAGAGTGGAGATCGAGAAAATAAGTGATAGGGTTTTAAGGGACGATTAGGTAAAAAAAATCTATTTTTATTTATAACGACAGTTAAATCCGTCGCCATTAACTATAACCGTCGTTAAATAATATTATTCTACGACGGTTGTTCAACCGTCGTTGAATAAAGTATTTGGCGACGGTTTTATCAACACGTCGCTAAATAACCGCCACTAACTTGCCAATTTCTTGTAGTGGTTGGGAGCCTCAATGGTTCTGCCCCAGGCTTCTCTACTGCTGGCTCATTTTATATCTGTACTACAACATACATTTTATATCTACTTACATCTTTTGAGAGCAAGCTTTCCATGTTGAATATTGTTTGTCTTCCATATAGGATAACATTTCTGAAATGAAAAGAATGGTGATTCATATGAGGTGCAAACACTCTCAGCACATAAAGCATTTAGAAAAAGCAAGTTAACTGAGCATAGTTGCAAAGGGATATCCATAATTAGCAAGATACATGTTTTCCATTTCCAATACATACCATCCAATTGCCTGGATTGGAATGAATGACATGTTCAAGACATAAATCTGAACCAATCTGCAATTCCCTAGCTGCTTCAGAAGCATGCTTGAAAATAAAATGTAAGGAATTGGAATCAACTACAGAAACATCATAGCTTGATTCCTTAATCTGAAATGCATCTGCAATTCCAAAAGATAAACTTTCAGAACATGACCAAATGGAGACTTAATGCAATAAAAATGCAGCCTACAACACATGCAAAGAGTTACCCTGATAATTATATGCATCTATTCACAAGAGTATTACAGATGGTTATTTCTGAAAACCCTAAATAACATACCATGATCCATAGTGGTGGTCCATTTTTTACTTAGATATTAAATGACACATCTATGAAGCATTACAAACGATTTTAGTTTAGCATTGCCACATAACAGGCATAACAGCAAACGGTGACTGACCAATTCAGAGTTTTCAACTGTTTATATTCTCAAGCAACAAGTACCTGATATCACAAAAGTGTGCTGAAAGAAAAGACTTTTGGGAGCACCAGTGCTATAAGGGAAAAACTGGGATGACAATGCCAAAGCCACTACAGTTAGGTGCAACAAGAGTTGTATGATGGATGATCTGTCGAGCCAATGACCCAGAACAGGAAGCAATGGACCAACACAAAATCAGTCTAGATCAGGTTAGTATAATCAATATTCAAAGTGACTCTGCATCAGACTTCAGCTATTTATGCATAATGAATCAGTCTAGATCGCTACTCACTAGCCTAGCCTGGTGACCTTTTCATGAAGAAAATTGCAAATTGTGCTACATAACGGGTCACAAAGTAAATAATATATCAGTTAAGAACCAACTAAGCAACTTAATGGAAATGATGATGAATCACAGTTAGAACAAAGTTGAAAAGGGAAACAAAATTGAGCTGCTCACTGTGTTTGACAAAATTGTAAAAGTATCCTTGGTGCACTTAGGTGCTTGCATGCCAAAAGGGAGCTTAGATGAGTAGCCTAGGGTCCTAGGTTGCAGTAGTCACTAATTACTTGAAGAAAACCCAATATTTAAAAAAATGAAATATTTACTAACCATTCAAAAAGAATTGGCAAACCCTTTTTAGAAATATAAAACAAGATTGAACGGAAGGGGAGCATTTATAACCTACATCTCGATTAGAAAAAAAGGAGGAATGGAAGACAACTTTCTGTCATTGTTGCAAATCTATGGGAATAGTCTCACAGGGGATCGCAAGTGGATGAGATTTTCACTGTGTGAAATCAAGCGGGGCAATCTAGTGTCACATTCTTGTTGGGTGTGACTCAGTCGAAGAGGTGTGGACTTAGTTCCCTTCTTCCTTTTGGATGTGCTTATATGGGGAAATAGGGGGTGAGGAAGTTACTTTGGTCAGTTGGTGGCTCATTCACTATACAATCTATTGATACCTTTGGCTTGAAGGAAACAATAGAACTTCCAAGAACAAGGCATTAAAAGCTTTTTTGGAAGTGTTGGAAAATCATGGATACGACAACTTCTCTTCTTGTGGCATGAAATTCAAACATCTGCTTGTAAACCTATACTGTTGCCTTATGGTCTCTTTCTACTACGAGTAGAAAAATCATAAAAAGAACCTTTTCAAACAGGTTCAATTGTTTTCAGTTCTAATTCTACATACAAAAGCTGAAATTTTCACAACATAATACTTTTTTCTTAAGAAGAAAAAGGCACATTCCAACATGGTAAAAGCTCCACCCTAACAGTTTAATTTAAACACTTTAACATACATGTGAATGGGAAATCACTCAATATAAACCTTAAGCTTCATCTAAAGAACGACAATAATTACGCTTAACTAGTTAAACTTTTCTACAAAGTACATGCTGCAGATGACTGAAAAATCGCTAACAAGATTAAACGCGCAGAGCTATACAAATTCCCCAAACTAGTTACTAACATTGAAACCTAATAGAGTATTATTGGGTCACCTACATGTAGTGTTTGTGTTTTCGTTACCTGATGGGCAGAAGATGATGGAGAACTCAGAACCTAAAAACCCCAAACCATAATCAAAGTCCATTGTCAATTTCATAAAAATAAACCAAAACAATCAAACCCCATGTAAACATAAACATGATTCAATTTCGTTTCAGAAAATCAAAAAATTAGGGCACAAAAGGCAAATCAAAACCAAACTAATGAAAACCCATTCAAAATCAAAGCATGCTTAACCAACCTGGTTCTAAAGATATAAACTTGAAACAAAATACCCAGATTTAAACAAGATAAAAAAAATAACCAAAAAAATCACCAAATTAGGGCCAAAAAATCGAACTCCTCTCAAAACAAGATAAAAACAATGACGTAAAACAACAAAATCAAAGCCCCCCAGATCAAACTTGCTTGCATACTTGCCTACTTTGAGTAATCTAGCGATTCTACCAACGAGGAACTGGAGCCCGGCCTTGCTGCTCCTCGATGTGGTTTTTTTCGAGGCTACTGAACCAATTGCTTTTCCAGCCATCTCAAACCATCGAACGATAGACTTGCCTTTGCCTTAGTATGAATCCCACCGAGAATTTACAGAGAGGTTTGGAAGTGAGAGCGAAACAGGGGAAGCTTTTGAGTTAGAAGAGAATGAGGAAGATGACCTCCCTCTCGAAGTGTTATTGCAGCCATGGCTAGGTTTGCTTGCAAAAATTTTATGTGGGAAACGTAGACTAAGATGTAAGCGCTATAGTAGTGATTATTCCGAAGCGCTATTCTAAATGGAACTAGCATAGCGCTTTCGAAGCGCTATGCAAGCACTTTAAAAGCGCTATGGTAGCTTTGGTAACGTTTTTTCTCATAGCGTTTTTTAAAGCGCTATCTAAGACATAACTAAGATAGCGCTTAACTGAAAAAAAAAATTAAAAGCGCTATTGTAGTGTTTTTTTTTTTTTTTTTTAAAGACAAATAAGCGCTATCCTAGTGCCCACTTGGATAGCTCTTTAAAAAAGCGCTATCTAAGTGGCGTTACCTAAGCTAATATTTGTAGTAGTGTCTGTTGACAATGAGTTTGATGACTCTTTGAGTGCAATTGGGTTCTTAAGTCTAGTATACTTTTCGCTTGACTTGGTCGAGAAGTCAAGACTCCAGAATATCATTTTCAACTTTGTTCAACAATGTAAAGCCAAATAAACAATAGGGGTAGAAATTCTTACAGCCATCCTTTCCAAGAATCTGTGATGTGTGTTGAAGAAAAAAGGAAGGTGGTGGTCACGATGGACCGGTGTGCTCAGGACCAGATGGGTAGGACAGATTTCGCTCAATCAGCTCCCACTCATCAGATTGGATTCCTACAATGGAGATGGTGCAGTTCAGAGGTGCTAGCACCTGGTGGATAGCAAAAGGCTTGAACTCTGGACTCATTAGATGTACAGAAGAAGATGAAGTGAAATAGAAGGTTAGAGAATCGGTAAAATCAAGAGGGATTAACCTGATCTAAGGTTAATTTCAAACGGGAGAACAGAGATGAGCCTGGGCTTAGCTCCAAGATTGAGTGGGCTAGATCTCCTTACTCTGGCAGCAATACTTAAGCTCACTTATCAGACAGGGTATGCTCAGAGTAGTGTTTCCCAACACACGGAATGGGGAAAGATTTTCTGAACGAAAATCTCTGTCAACTGATGGGCAGGAAGGATTAGGTCAGGAAACTCTTGTTTGGATAAAGTGATGAGGAAGGGCAGTTATGACTACTCAATCTGTGATTTCTTGGTTGTGGGAGTCCAAGAGGGGTAGAACTTCAATGGAGATAAAATTGTGTGCATCATCTTTAAAAACTTGATATATTGGAAGATATTTGCATGTCTTGTTTCAATGAACTGAATGAAGTGGTAGTGTATGTTTTGTGTAGTTTGGGTGTTTGTGTGTCAAACAAACAAAAGGGATTTTCATCAAACATATTTTCCATGGCTCATTCAAGCACTTGGGTGGTCCTTCTTCTAGCTTCTTCTCTGAAACTATAATCAAATAAGTTATAAATCGTACTATTGTGGTCCTCCTTATACTCATTACAACCAAACTTTTGTACACAACAAGTTTCAAGATTAATGATTTGCTAATTTATTACTTAGTTTCCATCATCAAGAATTGAAATCATCTGCAGTACATGTATTTTAGGAAGTTTACAATTGTAAATCAACAATACAAAAGTTTATTACGAGGTTCTGAATTGAATTTAGTTAAGTATTTATTAAGTGGTCGGGAGTGGAATTTAGGCTCAATAATTTTTTCATAACCACATGCTTGTATATATTGCAACCCACCTTCTTGTTTTCGATAAAAAGGAAATTCCCACTGTGTATCAAAGCATCTTGAAAGACAACCCCAACCTGAAGAGCTTACTGGAATTTAATTGACTATGCTACAATATTTTTTGATGCATTTCTAATGCTATTTTAGTCATCCTCTTTGGTTGAGACCAAATATTTTGTCTTTGTTTCTTATTTAGACTTTTGAGTTGGGAAAGGGAAGCTTTGTAGCTATGTATTCAGATTGGCTTTTCCAATGCTTTATAAAAATTTATTTGTGGTGATATGTTGTGGAAGGAAATTATCTATAAATGTGGTGTATATAGTTGATTCTTATTTCTTTTTGTTTGATAATGGTCAATATCTATAATGTCATTGATAGAGATGGATAGTACTCGCGGCAATCTCTCCACCATTGATGTCACCAGATCTACAAATGATGGCATTGAAGTTAAACAGACCATACAGTTCAACCTCCACGGTTTAGCAGTTGGACCTGGTGCTAGGAATTTCAATAAAAACATTGGAAAACTTGTTGAAACCCTTGTGCCCATCAAATTCAAGGGTTGGCACCATGTTACTGATAACTACAAAGAGGATGTGTGGAATGGCCTCAAGGTGAGATTTTACATCATTGATTTTCATAATGTCTTATTTTATTTTCAACTTATATCTCAATGGCTTATTTGCAGCGTGAATACGACATTCCAAATTATGTGAAAAAGAGTGTGCATTTGAAAATGCCTGAATATTATAGAAGGTTCAAGGCACATCTTAGGAAGAATTATTTGGATAAGTATCCTACCATTGAGGAACAAGAGAAGCATATTCCAAATGGTGTAAGAAAGGGGGATTGGAAGGAGTTTGTTCGCTATGAGAGCACCCCTGAAGCGAAGACAATTAGAGACCAAAATGCAAAAAACAAAAAGGCTTCAAAGTATGTATGGGGGGGTGGCCAAAAGAGTGCTGCAGAAGTAGAGTATGAAATGGTAATTGAGTTTCTAGCTACTAGTACAATATTATACACCATTTAACTTTATAGGCTGAGACTAATCTTTCAAGTATATAGGTTGAGAAGAACCCTGATGGGGAACCAGTCACACGCACTGACATATGGATTGCTTGTCACACAGGAAAGGATGCAAAACCTACGCATGGTTCTGAACAATATATGGTATGTGCCCAATGATGTCTTTTATACCCAATTCTTAATTTACTCTGTAGTTGTTTGAATATTATTTTTGTCTTGATTTATTTTATTTTTTCATTCTTTTGAAGGAACAAGTTAAAGCAAAAATAACTGCATTGCAAGAATCTTCAACTCAGGGTAACATTGACCTCACTATTGATGATGATCCTCTAAGCCAAGTGTTTGGCCAAGAAGCGAGGGGTCGTACTCGTTGTGTTGGAACCACTGTCTCTAAAAGGAAGTATGATGCTGCACTTCCCGCTCGTTCATTGCTATTGGAAAAAACATTGGAAGCCAAAAAAAGGGAAGAAAAATATGAAAGATTGGAAGAAAATGTTAGATGGATACAAGAGAGACTTGAAAGTGGAACTTATGTAAGACCATCAACAAGTGAGGGAATACAAGGAGTTGTTCAAAGAACTGAAGATACACCGTCATCTGGTGCACAATCGACAAGGCAACCAGATAATCCATTACCTCCATCTCCATTACCACCATCTTCATTACCTCCATCTCCATTACCACCATCTCCATTACCATCATCTTCTCAAGGTGTTGCGAGGTTTCCTTCTCCAAGCAATCATGTTCCTTCAGTATCAAGGAGATACAAAGTTTGTGATTGGGAAAGGAATGTCATTGAGATAGCATTAGAGGTTGTAGATCCTATCCATCAATTCTCTTGCGCTTGTCATGGATCATTGAACCCTGCAACAGAGATCAGACTTTCCTTATGCTTCAAATACAAGACTGGGGTGAAACTTTACAAAAGTGATCCAAAAGGAGACAAGATGGGGGATTTGGACGTTGGTGATTTCTTCATATGGTGTAGAACTCATGTGGAACTTGATGATTGATAGTTACAAAAACCAAGAGTCTAATGGTGAATTTTCTGACTATATTTACTTTTTAATGTTTATTTATGTTTACTTTTTTATTATGATGTCTTTCTTTTAATGTTTATTGTTGTACGTGCTGTTTCTGGCCGCAGCGGGTTTCAGCGTGCGCGGTTAGCACACTGATTTTGAGCTGTGGTTGAGGTATTCTCCTTACATGTGGTGGCCATCTAACCTAGTTCAAGTATTATATCTATTTTGTTCATAATAGATATAATACTATCCAAAATGTGGCCCCCTTTCATATGTAATTTGATACATTTTCTTGCCAATACATGTACCAGTATGGTTAGTCATAACTGTGCATTCATCATTTCCAATCTTCTTGTGAGATCACTTTTAATTTGCATATGTTTTTCTCATTCTGAAAGTTGACGAAATATATATTCTTTTCACTTCTTGCATATTCATTCTCCATGCTTTTCTTCGACAAAGACTTTACATTAACTCAATGTCTTTCGTGTTTGTGACGTTTTTACATAATCTAATGATGCATGAAGATCACGAATGAATCTTTAGCTTTTCATTATCTTATCTTCTATGACTGTACATTTGTATTGTTTCATTTATTTTCATGTTTCATGCTCGATCTTCACAAGGGAATCCATTTGTTCTTTCTCATGGCAGATTAAGGATCTATAATTATCACAAAGGAAATGCTTTAGCAATTTTGAAGTATCATAGTGCTACGGTATGCAATAATTCTAAGCATTTTCAAAAGCCTTCATGCTATGTGCATGTTTTCTGTTTATTTTCTTTGATTGATGAGTGTGTCTTATCATTTGTAATTTCACGGACAAGGGTGCTATTGCAGTGAATATTCACTACATGTACTGGCAGCAAGCTAATTTTCAATGTATGAGACACCCTTTTAAGTTTGCTTAGCTTACTTATAATATTCAGAATAGGCGTTTGTTTTTGCTTTGATGCCACCCCTTAAGTGAATCTGTCCACCTTCTCTTTATTTATGCATTTTATTTACTTCTAATGTTGTTTACTTCTAATATTCAGAATAGGCGTTTATTTACTTCTAATGTTGTTTGTTTATGCATTTTATTTCTTGTATGATGGAATGTATTTCAGGGGTCCAGAAGGAAGTTTTGTGGGGTTAACCATTCGCAGTGGACCTGAAGTCAAAGAGTTATCTTTGAAGTGAGTTTTTGTGATGAAGATTTCATTGCAATACTTTAAGAATAAAAGTTTATTTGATTGTATGTTTACTTCATTGGTTTTTAATCTTATCTGGACACTCCTTATTTTTGTTTGGAAAATCTATCGACT
Source organism: Berberis thunbergii (assembly GCA_003290165.1). NCBI lineage: Eukaryota > Viridiplantae > Streptophyta > Magnoliopsida > Ranunculales > Berberidaceae > Berberis > Berberis thunbergii. The sequence continues at coordinate 96,755 of QNQO01002466.1, forward strand.
TTTCCTTACAGGAGAGAGAAGGTTTCCTTTAATCCAGTCAAGTCTAGATTATGTGAATTTTCTGTTGTGGGAAAGGAGACCTCGAGAATTGGTTATATCAAATTAACATCATTCAATCAAAATGCATCCAGTGAGTATCACTCTTACTGTTATCAGATGATTCAAATTTTTTATTATAAAGTACCTATCTTCGCACCTTTGAATTGAAGTGCCATTTTATTTTTGGCATTGCTCACTCTTAGTTTAATGCCTAAAATTGTCTGAACTCAAAGTATACATTATGAATTTAGATGTTGAATGAAAACATTATGTTGTCTGTAGTTGTACTTAATTATAAGGGCACTAATTTAACTTACTACTGCGATTTCCATCTAATAAGACCACCTAATTGTGTATGGATTTGTATACCTTTGCGAATATGCTTGAAAATGAAAATATCCATCAGTTTGATTAGATTATGCTTGCTATGAAAATACCCTGGGGGTGTGAGTGTTGCTACGTCTCTTCCAATTGTTTAGATCAATAATGTTTGCTATGCCATTCATTTATGTAGAGCTTAGTCCTTTTTTTAGATAGAGTGCTTCAGGATGTTTTTTAGATAGATACTGTTAACTAAAGAAAATTTAGAAAATCAAAACAAATGATCTCTCTAACAGTAACTTGGTTGGTAGAAGCATATGCATCTTTAGTGATCTAGGGACTCATTTTTTTCTTCAGCACACTTAAACAAAGAGCTTTTTATTGATAACTTTTTATGTGAAGTTCAGAGAAGCATTTAATCCACATGACTATTTGTTGTTGGTTCAGCTTTTTATTTGTTGTTATGGCAATAAGCACCACCCCTTATGTTTAGATAACAAAAGAATCACTTAGAGCACATTTTATAGGTGTCCACTGCTTATAAGTGGTGAGCCAACTGGAGCGCACACACTTTTTTGCTTGATGATTTGAAACTTAGAAAGAAATACCCTGCATTGGCAATTTTGCATTGCTAAAAGTAGACAAGTTTCTTGATTTCAAAAGAGTTGTTGATTTAAAATGAATTGTTCATTGAGCAAAAAAAAGTTGGACCTTTATTTGTTATTTTTTTTATTTGCTTACAACTTGTGTTTTTATGGGAAGAGAGACCTTCTCACTCACCCAAATTTCTATTTCTTAACAAATCTCTTTATATAAAGGACACTGCAGCTTAATTGGTGCTAAGTTGCAGTTGTAATCAACACAAAACATATATGGAGGCTCTTACAAGTGGTGGAGACAAACACGTCTTAGCATTTTTCTTCCTTGTCGATGTTAGCTTCTCATTTATGATTATAGTAGTGTTAAAAGGGCTAATGAGGAATATTTTCTTTTTTTATTAATATATAGGGGTGTTAATGAGGGATTTAAGGTGAATACACAGAGTCATCTTGTTCCTGTTTTGGCGACATCAATTAAGGTGATTTTCAAATTATTTGCTTTTGATCTATTATGAGTGTTTATCCATTGGTTATTGTTATCATTAATGTCGAGACAATTTAGCATTTGGTAGTGCTGGTGGCATAATTATGTTGTAGTGGACAAGAAAGGGTTTAGTATAATTGAAGATGTTGAAATATCTTTCTTAACAGATAACATAGTCCGAGGTTTTTTTTTGTTAAAATGTGCTATATTTCACAAAAATCAAAGACGCAAAAATAGAAACCCCTTAAGTTGCTATGATGGCTTCATTTAAATATAACCAAAGATCCATTTCAAGTGATAGGAGTGCAATATTTAATAGCACTAAAATGGATGCTTTTCACTTTGACATATGAAAACCCTTTTCCAGAAGTTCAGCTTGACTTGATTATCCTAACCATCAAGTCAAATGTGTTTGTTTTGTCAAACGCTAAAGTTATCAAGAGTTATATGTGCCTTCCTTCCATATGGACGTTTAGGATTACCGGTTTGAGAGCTGACTTTTAGGACCATATTTTGTGTCATCTTCGAGCAGTGCACTATATAACAATTTCTTATGCTCTATATAACAATTTCTTATGCAAAGATATATATTTGTTCAATTTGATTAATTTTGAGTGAACACTTGAGTAATTACGATGTTATGTTTGCATATTGTTCATCTGAAAAAAGATTTCTTGCAGATGCTGTAAGGGAAGCAATTGAAACTCTAAGGAGAAACAGTGTTAATGCCTTTGTATTGGACCTTCGAGATAACATATTGTGGCAGGGATGTTTCGGCTGCAGGAGAAGGGGCGGACTTTCGGAGATGCAGTGGGTTGCTCGCTGTCGCGACAAAATTCCAGCATTTCTTGGGTGGAAGGGCAGAGCACTCTGTCGCAAAATTCCAGCATTTCGCGGTTTAGGCAGAGCACTCTGTCGCAAAACAGAGTGCCATTCTGTTGCTGCGCTTCGTTGATGCTGCTGCTGCTACGCTTTTTGTCGTTACTGCTGCTGCTGCTTTGCTGCTGCTGTTGCTGCTGCTGGGACGCATTGCTGCTGTTTGTCGCAGCGTTGACATGCTGAGATGTGGCAACATGCGGTTGGAGCGTGTGTATGCCGGTTGATCTGGGTAGTCCGGTGTAACTTGATTTGTCGCAGAAACGCGCGTGTGTTGCGTGTTCTACGCGCGTCTGCTGTTCTCCAAGTTGATGCAGATTTAACTAACCTAAATAAATAGGTTAATTTAACCTAATTTTAATAACTGCAAGTGCACAGTCTCTAACTGGTAGACAAGGGCAAGTACAGGTCAATCCCACAAGGACTGTGGTTGCAATTAAATTTCAGGGTTTATTTAAACTAATTTAAATTGGGGTTACAACAATTAAAATATCTAAACTAAAAATCAAATTAAAAACAAAATAAAAAGTTTTAAAGAATATGAGAAAGGAAACCAAGGCATTGAATCCACCACAGGTTCTTTGAGATTTGTGTAATCAAAAATATTGTTTTCAAGATTTAATATAACTAACCTAAAGATTAATCTAAGTTCACAATTGATTTCAGCATAGGTATAAACCCCTAGAATTGTGTGTCTTCTTATGGCACACACAATCACAAGTTTATTTGAACTAATCCTAATCCCTAGCATTGTGTGTCTTCTTACGGCACACACAATCACATATTCAGATTAATTGATTAAATCAGGTTTTTGAATTTCAACAAAGGGTACTTCTAACTACCGACTAGTCTAGATAATTAATCAGGATATAATCGGTGAAAGCAATTTATTAAAAATCATAAATCAAATATGTTTAACGTTCAAGCATAAAGAAAATCATAAATTTAAATACACAAACTCTAGGAAATCCTGTGGTTTCATCGTAGCCTTGGCGAAGGGTTTAGCTATCAATGGTAGTGGTAGTCATCTCCTCGTGATGTGGTACGCCGCAACTCATCTCTGCACGAATGAGAAATCCCGAGAAAAGGGCTGCTAAAGGCACTGTGGTGGCTCTTGGAGAACTCGGGGGTGTCAATAGCTGAACTGTTTGAAAAACAGTTTTCTCTCGCCAAAGTCGCGCACTGCTGCGCCTTCGTCTCCAGCGAGACAGCGGCTCTCGCGGTGATTTTCTTCGCTTCTCGCGGCCTTCCTCGTCCTCAAATCGTCTCCAGAATCTGCAAGAGAGAGAGAGAGAGGATGAGGAAACAGTTATAAAACAGTAAAAACAAGAAGGAGGGCGAGGAGCAGGGCTCCCTGTTTCTGGGTAGCGAACACTGTCTCACGAGGAGGTGGCGGTGATGCTTGGTCGGGTCGTAACGGTGGTCGTGAGAGAGGGAGTCGGGAAGAAACTCGAGACGAAGAGAGGCCGAGAAAAGAAGGGAACATGCTTCGTTGTGAGGCGAAACAGAGTCGTGGTGCGGCTCTGTTTCGCGGCTGTGGTTGAGGTGGTTCTGTCGCGGCGATACGTGGTCTGGTGGCGAGGTTGGAGCAGAGAGAGAAGTGTAGGAGTGAGAGACCGTGGAGAAGAGAGGAAAACAGGAAGGAGGGAGGCTGCGAGGGAGGAAAACAGGGGCGATTCTCTGTTTCGCGGCTGTGGTGGTCGTTGCGATTCTGGTGGCGAGGTTGCTGGACGGTGGATGGTGGCGGTGAGGATGATGGAACAAAGAGAGGGATGGTAGAAGGTGGCGGCTGATGGTAGAGGACGAGGAGGAAGGGTGATGACGGGATTATCGCTACCGGCTCTCCTATCGAGCGAGGGTTGCCGGCAGGGTGGTGTGGTGGCTGGAAAAGAGATGAGGGGAGAGGGGCTGTGGAAGAGGAGAGAATAAGAGATGACCTTCCTTTCTCTAAGATGGGGAAGCTAAATAGGGTTCTCATATTGGGCTTGGGTTTTTAGGTTAGCATGTTTTAGGTTTGGGCTTAGGTTAAATTAGGTTGACCTAGGTTTATTAGGGTTAGGTTTAGATATGTGTCTCTTTGCTTTGTACCACCACTAGAATCGACCAATTGTCAGTTCTTAAGTTGTCGCCTTAATATCATTTCATCGTTAACGCTCAAATTCCTGCCAAAACATGAAAACGAAATAATTATTATAAATTATAATAATCAAAACACTAACATATATAAATTAAGGGATATATTATTTAATAATTATGTGAATATCAAATACCCCCAAACCTATATTTTGCTAGTCCTCGAGCAAAACAATAAAAATAAAATTCTAACTCACTTTCGCAGGAATCATCGGTTGCACTTACCTTAAACGTGCAACAAGGCTTTAAACCCCTAAATTACCTCTAGTGGACGAGTTATAGTCTCGTGAGGGTTTCCAGAAATGTTACCCACAAACATTATGACTCAAAAATTTTCAAACCATGGTAACTCAGTCTATTATCCTCAGAGTAAGAATTTAATTGCCAAAAAATTTTGAAAATAACTAACAGTCTCACAATAATATATCAAAAAGTCTCACAACAATTAATAATACCCAAAGGTTAAATAAATTTCATCAATTATTCCCAACTCGAAGTGTGTGTGTGCATGGCCTTATCAACATAACTTTTTATTTCAGAGTAAAACAATTACTAAATCTCCTTTAGAAAGTTTGTTTTGACTTCAAACCTCTCATGTCACTCACAATGAAACACTCAGAGATTTGATATTTCACTCAGTTTATATGTGAGGAAAAGAGTAAATAATGGAAACAATCATCTCACATATAGTAATATGAAGAACGGACTTTTCAAGAATGGAATGAATATGATCTCATGGACAGGAATATCAATTACTTTTGAGAATGTTAAATCATACACCATAGTTCTTATTTATTTAATCTCCGCATCCACGAAACTAACCATCTCTTAAGATCAACTAGGACTTTAATAGGTTGTAATGGGGCTTAGGTAATGGCTAACAAAGAATGGAAAAAGGTATACGAAAAATCTCTAAGAATGTATACACCCATTAAACTAACACAAGGGCTATCAATGTTCTAACCATCAATTGCTTTTTTTTTTTTTCATTGACATCGCTTTTCTTTCATTCTCTTTTTTTTTTTTTTTTTTTTTCAACTACATGCTTTTCCTCTTCTACTCAATAGAATGTTTCAACACTGATGACTCATGGTATATTTGATTTTGTTCTTTCTAATTGCCCATTTCCAACTAACATTCATCCATATACATTCTTAGATAAATTGGGTATTGATAAGGGGTTAACAAATAAAAGGCTATCAACGGCTCAAAGGGCTTCAAAAGGGAACTAATGAGTGGGTAAGTAAAAAGGCTAGAGAAGGTTTAAGAAAAACTTGCCTACATCATTTCTTAAGTTCAGGTTGGTATTATGACATCTCAACTAAATAAACTAAAAAGTTCTAGTGCAATAATTTAATTTTAATGTCATTCTCAAAGCAATTGATAAAAAAAAATGAGAATAATGAGATCATCAACGACTTAATGCGAACTCAAGAAAAATTAGAGTATATTTATCTAACACTCAGAAAGAAAAGAATGGCTCAAAACTTTCACGGGTTAAGCCTCCACTATTATTCTAAGGTTTTCTAGCTCATATCTCACTCATCAACTTCAAATCATGTTAATATGGCTTATAGTGCAAAAAGTAATCGAGTTGAAAAAAATCTCATGAAATAGACCTAACTTAAGGATTATATCAAACCATATGTTTTCCTATTTGATATATAAAGGTGACAAGCGAAAGCATGTATTTCTCAAAATTTCAGGCATACTTGAAAGCATATCCTCTTCATTGGAAAGGACTTAGATCTTGGATGCATTTTCAAAGTGAAAAATTTTCACACAATCATAATCATAGTAAGTTATGAAATAAATTTTAGTTCAAAATTTCTTGAAAAAATGCATAAAAAAAACTCATAAACCCCACCCCCAAACCTAAACCAAACATTGTCCTCAATGTATAAAACGATGATCATGACAAATGCAGGAAAAAGAAAAGATGAGAGTTAAAGTGATATTACCATGGGAAAGTTTTTACCAATTTCGATGAGATCTTCCACCAATGAACGCTCAGAGACATAAGAACTGTGGACTCATCATGATAAATTGATTAAAACAAGACAGGACACAAATAATAATAATAATAATAATAATTACATGGTATCAGTTGTAAGTCAAAATTGTTACGGAGCTAACGAGTATGAGTGAAATGCAACTAGAAAAGACTCGAAAATCAATCCAGACTAACCATAATGACACAACTGAAGCTAGGTTGCCTCCTAGGAGCGCTTGGTTTAACTTCGTTAGCCCGACATCTATGCTTCCTCAATCTGAGTACACAGGATCCTCTAATAGCAACACATCAACCTCGACTTCTGATGTAGGCAACTCTAAAAATGGTTTAAGACGCTGACCATTGACTTTAAAAGCACGACCATCTTTAGGATCAACAATCTCCACAGCTCCATGTGGAAACACTGTTTTCACCGTGTAAGGTCCAGACCATCGAGATCGCAACTTGCCAGGAAATAGACACAACCGAGAATTAAATAACAAAACCTTTTGGAAAGGTTCAAAGGACTTGCGAAGAATGGATTTATCATGAAACACCTTCGTTCGTTCTTTGTAGATTTTAGCACTTTGGTAAGCATCATTCCTAATCTCATCTAACTCATCGAGTTGGAGCTTACGATGTGATCCAGCCTCACCTATATCAAAATTAAAGGTCTTGATAGCCCAGTAAGCACGATGTTCTAATTCTACAGGCAAATGACATGCCTTACCAAAAACAAGTATATATGGAGACATTCCAAGTGGGGTCTTAAACGCTGTCCTATAAGCCCAAAGAGCGTCATTCAGCCGTTGTGACCAATCCTTACGATCTGGTCGAACAGTTTTCTCCAAAATATGTTTAATTTCCCGGTTGGATATTTCAACTTGCCCACTTGTTTGTGGATGATATGGAGTACCTACTTTATGAGTGATGGAGTATTTCTTAACTAGCAGTTCAAACGGTCTATTACAAAAATGAGAACCACCATCACTTATAACAGCACGCGGAGTACCAAAACGAGAGAAGATGTTATCTTTTAGAAATTTGACCACAATCTTGTGGTCATTCGTTTTGCAAGGTACCGCCTCTACCCATTTAGAAACATAATCAACAGCTAAAAGAATGTAAAGATAGCCAAATGATGGAGGGAAAGGTCCCATGAAATCAATACCCCAAACATCAAAAATCTCCACAATGAGAATGTTAGTGAGAGGCATCATATTCCTACGAGAGATGGAACCCATTCGTTGGCATCTATCACATGTAGCACAAAATGCATGGGTGTCCCGAAAAATAGTCGGCCAGTAAAAGCCACACTGCAGAATCTTTGCAGCTATTCTTTTAGAACTAAAGTGACCTCCACACGCCTGATCATGACAAAAGGAAATGATACTATGAAATTCACTCTCTGGAACACATCTCCTAATGACCTGATCGGGACAATACTTAAATAAATAAGGATCGTCCCAGAAGAAGTGTCTGACCTCAGCAAGAAATTTAGTTTTATCTTGTTTAGACCAATTAGAAGGGAGTTGACATGTAACAAGGTAATTCACAATATCTGCATACCAAGGTAGCTGGGAGATAGCAAGTAATTGCTCATCAGGAAAGGATTCATTCAAGGGCACATCTGCAATGGATGATTCTACAAGAAGTCTAGACAAATGGTCAGCTACAACATTTTCGGAACCCTTCTTGTCCCGAATCTCAATATCAAACTCCTGTAACAATAGGACCCAACGAATCAAGCGTGGCTTAGCATCCCTTTTAGAAAAAAGGTACTTCAGTGTTGCATGATCAGTAAAAATGATAACTTTGGATCCTATCAGGTATGACCAAAATTTGTCCAATGCAAAGACAATAGTGAGTAAATCCTTCTCCGTGGTGGAGTAATTAAGTTGTGCATCTTGTAGAGTCCTACTGGCATAATAGATAACATAGGGCTTTTTGTCCACCCGTTGTCCTAAGACAGCTCCAACCGCAAAATCAGAAGCATCACACATAAGCTCAAAAGGTAAATTCCAATTGGGAGGTTGGATGATTGGAGCTGAAGTCAACAATTGTTTAAGCTTTTCAAATGTGTTCAAACAGTCTTCGTCAAAGACGAAGGCAGAGTCCTTAGCAAGTAAATTGCATAAAGGACGAGTAGCCTTGCTAAAATCTTTAATGAACCTACGATAAAAACCAGCATGGCCTAGAAAAGATCTAATGTCTTTCACTGTCTTCGGTGGTGGAAGACTCAAGATTAAATCAATTTTTGCTTTGTCAACTGCAATGCCCTTGTTAGAAATTATGTGCCCAAGAACTATACCTTGCCTAACCATAAAATGACATTTCTCCCAATTCAAGACAAGACTTTTTCTCTTCACACCTCTTTAACACTAGGGTTAAATGATGCAAACACTCATCAAATGAATCCCCAAACACGGAGAAGTCATCCATGAACACCTCAAGAAACCTTTCAACCATATCCGAGAAAATACTAAGCATACACCTCTGAAAGGTGGCGGGTGCCACTACTACAAATATAGGCTTACATAGCGCTTAAAAATAAGCTTAGATAGCGCTTAAAAATAAGCTTAGATAGCGCTATGCAAGGCGCGTACTTGAATAGCGCTTCGCTTAAAAAGCGCTATCTAAGCATTGATTTTTTTTTATAACTTCAATAGCGCCTTCTAAAGCGCTATGTAAGGGCTAATTTTTTTTAAATTAGCTTGAATAGCGCTTTGATGAGCGCTATTTAATTTTGTTGATTTTTTTTAATTAGCTTCAATAGCGCTTTTTTATGCACTATTTAATTCAATGTTGTAGTAGCGCTATCTAAGTTATTTGATTTGTTTTTTCTATTTTTCCAATACCGATTTTCTGGGCTAAATATAATATTTAATATAATAATGACAATGTTCAATCAATCAATAAAGACACAACATGATAACTAACTGTTTCTCATTCATTCAAAATATAATTTAAGCATTCATACAAGTAATCGCTCTTGAGCGTGCTTGGGAAAATATTACAGTTCTAAAACAATCAAAATAAGTTCAACCTGCATAACTCCCAGCTGTAAGGCAAACTTATGGTGTTTGCATGCAAGGCATGTTGTACATGGGGGTTATTGAGATATATTTTCACATACACCTCCTCCAACTGATCATCATTTGATGTCAAGGGACAAGACTGAGGATATATGTTTGAGAAATCATTATATCCAGCTCCGAGCTCCTCGACTACCTTCCTTATGATCTCCGAGCAGTCACCTTTGGTATCAAGGCAACCTGAGAAAGTAAATCTCGCAGCAATCGAGTAGCATCCCCCAATATTGAGGCCTTGCCATTGTTCTGCCGAGTTGGATCTGTAACAAGAGCACATAATTAGAACCTTTCACAATCACTTCAGAGTAAAATATTAAAATCCAGCTCAAACCATAGAACAAATATGACAAGTTCAACAACAGGGGAAACTACACAAGAAGCTGAAGTTGAAACAGAATAGATTGAAAATATTGTAAGGAGAAGCATGGAGCTGGGGAATTTACCAAGAGAGTTGTCAAGCTCAAGAAAGAGCTCATTCAAATGGTCACGCTTTAGTTTCTCCCTTTCAGCCTTGTGAATTTTTTTAGGAACTTTTGCATGATTCTTTTTGTTAGAGAAAGTCCTGCAAACACAGCACAGCACAGCAATTCGCAAAGCTCCAATCAAATTTATGCAACGACAGGACATGTATTATATAAAGATAATCCAGATCATGCTTACACATATGTTTTCTATGCATAAACGAATTACTGTTGCATAAGGCTAATCATGCTAAAATGTAAAACAACCAATTAGCATATATAGCATAAGAGTATGTTGGACTGCATATCGCACGAAAACTGCAAGGTATAGTAGAATGATTAGTGCCAAGAAAAGTGTTGTTCCTCAATGCCACTTTTCCATGCCATCTAGACCCCAAACTTGTATTTTATTTCCTACAGTTTCCAATCCAGGCCTGTCTGATTTGGTGTCTTAACCTCCCCAAAGGTTCAAGTCGTCCTAGTACTCAAAATCGGGCAACACAAACTCCTCAATTGTAAGGTTCTCTAATCGATATATGCAAATCTCCCATCCAATCAATTGATTGAATGTGATCAAGGGATATGCATACAAATCAGATAATTATATTTTGATGTAAAGAATATCATTATGTCTTCCACATTGACAACATGCTCAGTCATCAGAATACTAAAAGGACTGATTCTTTTAGGTCATATATATTAATAGGGCTAACAATTACAGAGCTGATACTCGAGCTTGACAATGTTGTATTAGTGCTTTCCATGATAATACATGCATTGTCAGTTCTAACTAACAAAGTAAAATAGTCTTAATTAATTACCTGCATAGCTCTCTCCAATGATATATAAGTCGCTGGTCCTGAAGTGCAAGAACCTCTTGAACCACTTGACTAAGAACATATAGGAATCTTGGCTTGTAGATTACAACAATTTGTTAGATAATGCAATTTCAAGAGTAACATTTACTCTCTAATTCTTACTGTGAAACAAGACTTGGATTGGAACAGTTTTGTAGTAGCAAGTCTTTCAATTCTCACAAGTTTGGAATCAAACATCTAACTACACTCAAACCCAAAAAATTATCAAAAGCTAGATTTTATGGCATTTACATTTTGAAACTAAAGTTGTAACATACACCCATTCATACAAGTTAAGGAAAAAAAAATATTTTGTCCAACTTCATTTCGCTTGTCACAGAATTGACTTGAGTTGTAGAACAACAACAATCATCTAGATTCTCAAAAAGCTTCCCCTCTCACCAAAAGAATCTTTAGAAATGGCTAGTTTTTAAGGAATGACGCATATTAGAAGGAATTTCATGCACAATAATTTCATATGGATTTCTAGAAAGATCCACAACAAAATAAACGATACAATAGCAAAAGAATCCATATTGTAATAGAAGTTCGAATATGTACTTTCTATATAAGGAGAAAGAGCAGTGTGTGAGGTTGAATTCTGAAACAGGATAAAATTTTATTTGAAACATTGATATTCCCTTACTTTTATAACTTGCATGTAAAAGAAAATTGTTTACTTCAAGTAATTGAAGCATCCCTTGTTCGAAAAGTTGATCATTGACTGAAACCATAATATAAATTAAGGACAACCATGATAGTATAAACCTATTATGAAAATATGTACACGATATAAAAATTGGACTCACCTGTTCTTCTGTCACCCGTTGTATTATAGTCAAGAGAATAATTGGAATATGAGAAACCCACACCCGCTGGAGACTCTAAAAACAGCATGTTTGCAACTGTAATAACAAAGTTTTTTAAAAAAAAATACAAAGTTAAGACAAACAATCAAGAAAGTTATGGTTTAGCTCACATGAAACATGTCCCAATCTGGCTGCATAAACTCCCCAAGGAAGACAGTGTTGTAAGCAACAGATGCAATATGAATCGTATGAGATGCTGGATCTTTTGGCCAGAAATCATCTGATGCTCTTATTACAGATGTCCGCTTTGCACTAAAAACACAAAGTCACAAGATATATGGTCATCACATTCAAAAAAGACGATTTTCTTGTATATGATAAGAGAACAAACATTCCTTAAATTCCTAGAGGGAGCTTGATACCTGTATAAACCATCTGTGTTATGACTCATGCAAGCGATAATTATAAACCACAAATTTTATTTGTATTTTCAACAAATACTCTACCATCACATATCAAAAGACCCCAAATTATAAACCACGTCACATAAACAAAAAAATCCCATCTTAGCATTATAATCAAAATCGCATAATAGAACAATGCATGGGAATCAAATTTACAACAGACAAACATCAACAGAAAAAAGGGATGAGTTTCTTACTCAAGTTTTCCAACTGGAAAGACGCGGCGACTCCCAGTGTGATCCGATCTGACACCAATAAAAGCTCCATTAATCAAATCTCCACAACCAGCCGGAGTTAGATCAATATTTTCATGAACACCAGACAATATACAATTGTCCAAAACCACCAAATTCCCATCATCAGACACATCAATCCCAACCCCCACTGTCATCTTCTTCACCAAAATCAAAACCCCACACTCACAAATGGATCAAAAGGGGGGTTAAACCCCACAATCTACTAATCAAAACTAATCTTGAAAAAACCCAAATGTTCAATCAGACCCCCAAAACAAAAAACACAAAACACAAAACACAAAACACAAAACACCAACAGTGACTGAGTGAGAGTCAAACGAGTGAGATGAACCTGGTCCTTACCCTGCGACTCCTCGGTTCCTCGCCTCCTCTGGTTCCTCGCCTGAGTCGCCTCCTTCCTCGGTTCCTCGCTTGAGTCGCCTCCTTCCTCGCGTCCTTCCTCGGTTCCTCGCCTCCTCGATCTGGTTCCTCGCCTCCTTGCCTCAGTTCCGTGCCTTCTATCGCCTTTCTGTGTGTTTGAAAAAATGGCAAAAGCAAAACCAAAAAAATGTTGTCGAGATTTAGGTTTTTATTAGGGCTTGTGATCTTAACCGTCCGATCGTATCAAGATCTGAAAAAACGAGATTTAATTTCATATTTGATTTTTTTTTTAATTATAAGGCTATAGGATAAAGCACTGTACTAGAGGTAAGTAGCATAGCACTTCGAAAGCGCTATGGTAGTTTTGGTAACGTTTTTCCACATAGCGTTTTTTAAAGCGCTATCTAAGACATAACTAAGATAGCGCTTAACTGAAAAAAAATTTTAAAAGCGCTATTGTAGCGTTTTTTTTGATTTTTTTTTAAAGACAAATAAGCGCTATCCTAGCGCCCACTTGGATAGCTCTTTAAAAAAGCGCTATCTAAGTGGCGTTACCTAAGCTAATATTTGTAGTAGTGTGCGTTACACAACCCAAAAAGCATTCTCCGATAAGCAAAAGTCCCAAAAGGGCAAGTGAATGTAGTTTTCTCTTGATCATTGGGTGCAATGGGGATTTGGTTATAACCGGAATATCCATCAAGAAAACAATAGTAATCATGTCCGGCTAACCTCTCAAGCATCTGATCGATAAAAGGGAGAGGAAAATGATCTTTCCTCGTGCCTGAGTTCAACTTATGGTAGTCAATACAAACTCGCCATCCAGTGGTCATGCGGGTAGGCACTAACTCATTCCTATCATTTGTGACTACAGTTACCCTTGATTTCTTGGGAACAACCTAAACTGGACTGACCCAAGAGCTATCCGAAATGGGGTAAATAATACCAGTATCCAACAATTTGAGCATTTCGGCTCGGACAACCTCCTTAAGATTAGGATTAAGCCTACGTTGCATTTCACGTGAAGTTTTGGCATTATCTTCCATATGAATACGATGCATGCAAACAGTTGGACTTATTCCTTTAATATCATCTATAGTCCACCCAAGTGATGCCTTATGTTCTTTCAGAACATTTAGCAATTTACTTTCCTGTTCAGCAGTCAATGTTGATGAAATAATAACAGGTAAAGTATCATCAGAGCCTAAAAACTTATATTTGAGGGTGTCTGGTAATGGTTTAAGGTCAAGCTTGGGTGGCTTCTCAACTGAAGGGACGGGTTTTGACTCACTAAGTGGAAGGGGTTCAACTTTAGACCTCCATGAATAACTAGGAACCATACTAGGGGATGCATCAAGCAAAGCATTCATTTCCCTAATGGAATTATTATTATCGAAGTCTAAACCAGAATGAGTCAAACAAACCGTTAGGGGATCATCTAAGGCGGACTGCGGGAAAGGAATTTTCCACCAAACTCTCAATCATGTCAACCTCATGGATGTCTTCAGACTCGGGGGGTTGTTGACTAACATTAAAAACGTTGAGTTCGACAGTCATGTTGCCAAATGACAATTTCATAATTCCATTCCTGCAGTTAATAATGGCATTGGATGTGGCTAAAAATGGGCGACCCAAAATATTGGGATGTGACTCGAGGGATTGTGAACAGGTTGTGTATCAAGAACTATAAAGTCCACAGGATAATAGAATTTTTCAACCTTGATAATCACATCCTCTATAACACCACGGGGGACTCTGACAGACCTATCTGCCAATTGCAGTGTCACTCTAGTCGGTTTTAACTCACCAAGACCTAATTGCTCATAAGCAAAATATGGCAACAAATTAACACTCGCCCCTAAATCCAATAATGCCTTATCTATCATATGGTCACCGATAATACAAGAAATAGTCGAGCAACCAGGATCTCTATACTTAGGCGGGGTTCTGTGTTGAATAATGGAGCTCACTTGCTCGGTGAGGAAGGCTATCTTTTGCACATGTAGCTTCCGCTTCTGTGTGCAAAGATCCTTCAAAAACTTGGCGTAGCTAGGAACTTGCTTGATAGCATCGAGTAGTGGGATATTTATGTGGACTTGTCTAAAAATTTCCATTACATCGGTTACATTTGTTCCTTTCTTTGCAGGAGCTAACCGTGATGGAAACGGGGGCTCTAGGCAAGTAAGATGCCTGAGTGGGGTCAGAGTCAACATGAGCATCTGTAGAAGGTGAGGCTTTATCAGCCTCCTTATCAGATGGAGATACAATCTGTTTTAACTTAGACGTGGATGCACCAATACTCAAATCGGGCATTTGTACTCGATTTTCAACCTGTTTTCCACTCCTAAGGTAGTAATAGATTTGACATCTTCATTGTATGACTCAGATGTACTACCAACTGCGAATTGACCATTTGGGTTTGGAACAGGTTGACTAGGAAATCTCCCTGGCTCTCTCTCAGAAGGAAGACTGAGTAATCTTACTCACAAGCTATCTCAAGTCTTTGAGTCGTGGCTTTCAACTCAGATATGTCCTTAGAATTCTGATCCTTATTACTTGCTGAGCGGTGCAAAAGCTGATTAATCGTTTCCTCTAAACTTGATGTGTGGATGGATGAACTTGGTTATGGTGGGCCTAACAGGGCTAGGGGCTTGAGGAGCCTGGGAAACAACAACAGGTCCCCCTTGGTGTGGGCCATGGGCCCAGGAGAGACTTGGATGTTTGGCGAACCCTGACTGGTAATAGTTAGGTTGCGGATGATTGCCAGGTCGCCGTATCGCATTAAAAGCGTTGATTTGCTCAGCATAATATGCAGGATAATCGTTTTGCAAGTCACAATTAGCTATTGAATGACCAGGACTCAAACATGCAGCACATATTTCAGATGAAGCGTTTGCGGGAAGTGCAGGTTGAGTCAAATTCAAGAGTGCATCTATCTTTTGATCATGGTCATAACAGCCGTCTCTAACTTTGAGGCAGAAGGGGGTTGGACAGATGTATCTCTAACTTCATATATACCACCCTTACGCCTATCAGACTCCTTTCTCGAATAATCCCATTGCTGAGAATTTTCGGAAAGCGTCTCAAAGAATTCCCAAATTTCACTGACGCTCATTTTCATTAATGACCACCACTAGTGGCATCAATCATACGACGGTTTTGAGGGTTAAACCGTCTTGAAAGTATTGAACTAGCCGCCACTTCTCGAATCCATGGTGGGGACACTTTACAATGAGCTCATTGAACCTTTCCCAACATTCATAGAAATGTTCACCCTCCTTTTGTTGAAAATTAGATAAATCTCGTCAGAGGGCATTTGTTTTATGAACGGGGAAGTATTTTGTCAAGAACTTTCTTGACAACGCATCCCATGATGTGATGGATCCTATCTCTAATGCATTTAACCACGATTTCGCTTTATCTTTCAGAGAAAAGGGAAATAACCTAAGACAGAACGAATCATCAGAAAAGTTTTGGTACTTCAGGGTAGTGCAGATGTCAAAAAAATTCTTTGACATGAAGATAAGGGTCCTCTTAATCAAAACCATAAAAAGTGGGCAAGAGATGAATATAGATGGTTTGAGTTCGAAACTGTTTGCACTTGTCTCAGGGTAAGACAATGCAAGATGGGGCACTACTAGAAGAGGGCGGAAGTACATCCTTAAAGGCCTTCCCCTCAGCCATCTCAGTGGACAAGGATGATGACCTACAATAGGTAATGGGGACTTCAACGAATTCTTCGAATTCTTGTCGAACAAGTCTACTCTTAGAATCACGCACCAAAGTATGCATTAAACTAATGGACAACGAAGGGCAAAGTCAATACTCCTAAATAATAATATTTTTTTTAAAACACTAAACTCTAAAAATATACACAGACTCACACACAATCAGCAACCAATAAAATGCACAAGAACATGCCTCCCAAGCAATCAACGTTTTTGAGATCAATTATCTTTATTTTTGGGGACAATTATTCTTATGTAATCTTTATGACAAGGCAATGGTGCTACAAGTTGATCCTAAGAGTGTACCACTTTACCCCACAAAGCTCAAAATCAGTAGGCTAGAGTTTTTTGTTTCAAAGAAACCGAATTATCGCACAAGAGAAGGAGGTCACAATGGTCCAATTAAGTACTTCCTTGTGCTACCGCTCTGTAAGCCAGTAGATGTGAGAACGATGTGACGTTGGATATACACTCGAGGCTTGTGTTCTTAACCCAAAACTGTTGGTTACACCAATTCTTCTTGTGGATAGTAGCTTACTTATGACTCGGCGTACCGGGTAAATTACCCTTGTGGCAGTGGCCTCTCGGAGTTCATTGAATGATTAAACCCATCGTCACTTTCAGTTTGGTCAACACAAAAATTATTGGATTCACCTTGGTCTTGGTTGTCCTATGAACACCGTACCTAAAAGATGGCTCTATCTAACTTGCTAATTGATTTAATTATATTAGGCTATTGGTTGCACACAGCTGGAGTGATGAGGTGGGGATATCAAGTCCCACCAATTGCTATTTATAAGCTGGGTCTGCTTATTATGAAATACTAAAGTTTAGCATCCACAATTACAGAAATTTAACAACCAATCACACAATTTCAAACAATTACACCAAGCACCCT
>QNQO01002467.1:0-105483 GCA_003290165.1 Berberis thunbergii
AGAGATGAAACTGATGGACCCACAATTAGATTTGTATTCTCTACTGCAGAGCTCTTTGGAAACCGAGTAAGAGGACTTCAATCAACCACAGTTATTCTATGGGTGGCTGTGATGAAATTTGGATCATATTGAGGGAGGTCTTTAGTTTACAGGCCAAGTTGAGCTACTACAACAACTTGGGCTCAAACTGAAGCCCATAAAATAGTAGGCTTCCACTTGGAACATCTCCAATGATATGTTGATCGAGGGATGCTTACATTGCCAGCACCCTTATTTCAGAAGGAATGTTCTTGTTCAGAAATTGATATGAACAAATACTTGGTTTAGTAATCCTGGAATGTGCTGACTCTATAGAGGTAATGTTACATGTTGACAGTGTTCTAAAAATCGGCCTAGGCGGCGTTAGAAGGTAGAAAATTACCCAGATTAATGGCCTAGGCGGTCTGGGTGATTTTTTTTTAGCCTAATTGTGTTCTTAGTTTATTTTTCTTTCATCTTTTTTTAGAAATAAACTATTTTATTATTTTTTATTCGGTATATGTCTAATTGTAGCAAACGATGATTACTTAATGAAATTTTCAAAGGATCTACCGGTACCAATTTTACTAATGTAGATTTTATCAAACACGACTGAGGTTATTCATGCAATTTGAAGAAAAATAAAATAGTAGGTTTGGATATTTGTCCACAAATTCAATTTTATATAAAGTACCCATCATTACCAATTTCAATCATTTGAGTTTTTATAAATTTTGTTCACAGTTGTTAATTTTTCATGTTTTTAAATTTTGCATATGTATCTTGGCATTAAATTGGATGTAATTGATAATATATTATGCTTAACTTTTATAAATTATTAAAGTTATAATACAAAACCTAAGACTGCCTAGGTGCCGCCTAGGCACCAGCTTAGACCCCGGGGCGCTAGGCACCTGCTCGCCGCCCACCCAACACCTAGCGCTTTTTATAACACTGCATGTTGAAGCCATGATGGTCTTTATGAATTTTCAAGTGAATCTTACATTGGCAGGTTTGTTTATAATTAGAGAACCACATTTTCTGATGGGCTTAAAACTTCAAAGGATGATAATAGGCTGATTGAGGAATCGGAATTCTCTAAAAAAAATCACTGGTTGTGTAATTGGGATGTTTGCTGCTTTATCCTTAGCTAGTCCAACTCAAAATTGTTTTAGGCTCAAAATTTTGTCAACCCAAGCTTATTTGAAGCTGGAGTTAGCCCACATGCTGGCTCGACAGAAACTGGGATGCATGAGTACATAATATAAACATAGATTTTATATTACATATGGTATGTCATGCAACTCTGTAAATCCTAACATGTTTTTCTGTTTTGCAAAAGCAGGGTAGCTTCTGGGAACTATACATGAGATAACACTCATTATCTATAATGGAATAAATTAAGTAGTACGCATAATTAAGCATGGGCAGAGGCATAATAAACAATGACCCATTTGTTTACAGGCAAACCATAGAGAATGTGAGGTCAATCATATACACCTAGATTTGATTAGAATACGGGAAGAATACCTCCATTCTTTTCTATTATATACAAACGAAACCATATGTCATGTATATCAACGGGTCAATATGCTTGTATTTTCATGGATCAGGGACTTGCAGTTTGCATTTGGTTTCCTTGTATATTTAAGGATCATATTGGAAGGGCATCAACATCCAATGGCTCCTAGCTTAGCTAGCAAGATTTGTATTGGATGGTATTATAAGTCTAGGGTTGAAACTCACATTCAGGTACGTATTTAAAAGAATACTTATTTAACTTTCCCTTCAACATCAAACGCTATATGCATATCCAAACTTAATCCATGTAAAATCCTAATGCTTCCTTCAAAGAAATTTGGGAAATATATTTTTCCTAAATAAATACTTCTTGCTAGGAAACAGGATGCCCCAAATGGGGCCTTGAAAAAAAAAAAAATGGGCCTTGAAATTATTCCATCTCACTTTCTCTCCCTGTCTTCTATGGTGTACCCCATAGAAATAATAGATATGGAGATCAACCCTAACCCTCATTAAAACACGAGTCATGAGTATCCAGGATGATGATGTGATGACTCATTTTGGGGGGATTCTTTTTTGGAGAGTTCTCCTTGTTGTTTATTTTCTTTACAAGATTGCCATCTAATCCTTCCAATAGATTTGAGTAAACAACAATATAAAAAGATCACAAGTTACACATGATTAGTAATATAAAATGGGGCAGTTGAGCAATAATACTCAGAGATTTGTCTAACAACACTGGCAAATCATATCCAATGTAGATCCATACATGAGTGCAATAGCTAGGATGTTGGTTTCATGAGTAAGAAGGAGATAACAAATGCACCAAATCCATTAGGGGTGCCTTTAGTGATCATTACTGGGGTCTCCCTCGCCTCCCCTCAGTCATAGGGTTCCCTCTCCATGTTCTAAGGAACTAATAAGTGTTGAACTTTGCATTATCTACACACATGTGATCTTGGATTCGATCTCTTGTGGTTTCCAAGGTATTCCAGTTGTAATCAATACCCCCCTCATAATCTTCATATATAACAGATCCATAAAGCCATATTCTTGATCATCTTGCTTTTATTTCTTTACATTATAACCAAAAGGTCCCCCTTCCCCTTCCTCCAATAAACTCACCCCATCTCTTTATAAGACTTGAAAAGAGAGTTACTAGCATCCATGAAGATTCTCTGTCTCAAATCATGCAGCTTGCATTTTAGTATCTACCCACATGATCAATTGAGTATCTATAATCTTTTAAGTTATAGTAAATGGTGTATAAATTAAAATAGATACATACAATGAGCATACAGGTGTTTCCCTACACGATATCTTAATGGACCATCTAAAAAAATGTATTAATCTTAACCATTTAATTCTATAATCGTGTATGGTCCAAGTTTATGGTAGGTTTAGAGGCCGACATAGCTATCTTTATTAATAATGGATATAAGATTGAACAAAGATGATAATTAAAATAGATAAGCACTAGGGTTAACTTATTGTAATTTTTGCGAGATTATGGAATGGTTATTCTTGCCTAAATCACGGTCTTTGATCATTAGCGGATGTCAGTACATTAGAGATTGATTGCCAACAACTAATGAGCTCATACATTGAATAATCAATGGGTAGGTTGTACTTCAGTTAGTAGACTCATTGGTTTTGTTGATTTTGTTTGTAATTCTTAATTAATCTTTGAATGTGCGGCAATATATTTATAGTGGTTAGAGAAAAACTGTATAGGACCTTATATTAAGGACAGTAATCAAATCATTATGATGATTAGCTATTGCTTCCTTTGAACAACAAGTGGCAAAGGAAATTATAATTTGCCAAAATTGTGGATATTTTCTTTTCAAGAGTAGTTAATTGGATTTTTATTTTTTATTTTTTATTTTCTTTACCTACATTCTTCTATAATTTGATATTTTGAAAATCTTAAGGTTTAGTTACTTAGATGCTTTGGAATTCTACAAATCTATTGAAAACAAAACATAGTTATCATCATTTTGAAAGAACTTTATCTTTTGAAGAAGCTAGTTGTGGACCAAAATTCACTAAATCCGCTGTAGTAACATTGGCTTGATCGGGCCAACATACACTGTGCTTTTACGTTAGTTTCAACTTCATCAGCACGTCTTGGGTTCTATACCCACCGACGGCACGCTTGCCTTTCAAAAAAAAAAAAAAAAAAAAAAGTTTCAACTTCATCAAGATATGTATGCTTCTCTATCACATATTAGCATACCATTTGCATGTCAAACTTGTGTCTCTTCTTCATCTTGATTAGCACTATTTTCTAAGATGTTCTTCTGACTCAATTCATGATATCAGGGCTTATCACGTTGATTTAGATCAACGAGAGAGCCCTTGCAAACGTCTATATGTTGACTCTATGTCTCTTGGTCATATCATTAGCATTACTGTAAGGCCATGTTTGGTTACTCAATAGAATGATAATGGAAATGGAAATAGGAATATAAATGAAAATGAGAATATTACTATGTTTGGTTACTTGATGAAAAGGAATGAGAATGAAAATGAGAATGATTTGTGTCTTTACCATTATGCCCTCAATTATCAGTCATGGATTTTGGATCTATGGTAGGTAAGGAGGCATCTATATTAGGTAAGGAGGGCTAATAAGACAACGGAGTGTTGACCATTACAATGGGCATTCATAAGGTTCTGAGAAGGAATACCCATTACTTAATGAAATTTGTAATGGTCATTTCTATTACGTCATTTTTATACTCAGCCAAACAAAGGAATGACTTAAAACATTGTAATGGTCATCACCATTACAATGGTCAAATCCATTCCAATGAGTAACCAAACACGCCCTAAATCTCACATCTTTAATTCCCTCGTATTAGCACGCTTTCAGGATATGTCATTTCACATGCGGTAATATTACATCTTTCTAGCTAATGCATTAACTCATATGTTTTGCCCATGTTTTTCTTTATTAATCTAATTTAAAGGCTTAATTACATAAATTGTAACAAAATTTCAAAGAAACCTTAATTAAGAGCAAGGATTGTGATTCGTTTTTCGAGTTAATTTTGGTTCCTGATTTTAAGAATATTTCGGTATGTAAAGAAAAACAAAAAAATTCCGATGATATATGAGATATTTATAATGCATTTCGAGGGTCTATGAAATATGCGAAAAAATGCAAGTAAATAAATCTATTAACACATTAAATGAAGCCTAAATACCAAGAAATGAAACAAACATGAAATCAATATATAATTAAAAAATTAGGGGGGTTGTTTCAAAAATCAATAAATAATTAGAAAAAATAATCAAAATTTACAAAAAATTTTGAAATTTGTCAAAAAATGAAAATTTTGGTAACTCAGTTTTGTGTTTTTGGCAAAAAAAACCAAATTTTACAAAAAATAAAAAAAAACCTCGAAAAAATGTAAATTTATATTTTGCCTTTTTTCTTTTCGTAAAAAAATGCATTCCATGATTCAGAGTCAAAACAATGAACTTTTATGTTCCTGCTGAGAAAAGAATACCCCTAATTCTATGGTGCCTAGTGGTACCAGGCACTGTAGTAGTGCTCAAAGAATACATATGATGCGGCAATCAACAACCTAGTAGTTTATGTGAAGTTTGATGAGACAATGTTGATGGTATTTGTCCTTTGACGATGTGAGCGACAGTGATACCATAAATTTGACATGAGAAAAACAACTTTTGCAAGATGTTGTGTTTAATTAGGTCTTTTATCTTTTTTTCTTTTTTCTTTCAAGTTTGGTCAATAAAAATCTACTGGTTGTTGTCATAGTAGATTAGATCTAGGAATATAAGATATAAAACTTGCACACAAAATTTGTTGTAAGAATGTACGTGATTTAGATCATTAATTGTGTATGGAGCTTCTTAAGATTCTTTTTGAAGCGTATGTATATATGTTTTCTCGATCTGTAATTTTGTAAGTATTTATTCACCACACTTGCGATCCATAGGGCTAAAAAACAACCAAAACAAAAATCCATAGGGCTTAAAACACTCCTTTTTAAGGTTGTCATGGTAAAGATTCTAGTGATTCTAAAGCCGGAACCTGCAGGTTTTGGCAACTGGGTTAAAAACCATGGTCAAGTGGCGATTTAGCTTGGCTAGCTAGTTAGACTTGAAAATCCATTTTGAACATATCCCGAGGAATTCATGATCATCCCAAATCAGACCACCTCCACAATTTGCTTTCTTAAGTTTGCTCAAGTTGATTGCCAAAGCCAATGGTGTTATGGTCTAGTGGCCGGTTAGGGCTGTGTGGGTTTGTCCCCTATGTTTTAGGTTCGAGACCCACTTGTGGCATGGTTTCTTTTTTATGATAGTTGACTTGTAGGTCGCACCTTGTTGATAGGTTGTCGGTTTTTACTTGCGGCATGGTTTCTTTCTTATGGTTGTTGACATGTAGGTCACATTTTTTTATGATTGTTGACCTGTAGGTCGCACCTTGTTGATAGGTTGTGGGTTTTTACTTGCGGCATGGTTTCTTTCTTATGGTTGTTGACAGGTTTTCTTCCTTATGGTTGTTGACCTGTAGGTCGCACCTTGTTGATAAGTTGTGGGATCCTTAAAAACCCAGCTCGGTTGGTGACCTCTAATAGGTATATGATGATTATACTTACGTTTTACATGAGATGGACATTTTTACAATATCCCGTATTTAAGTACATTTTATAGTTATTTATTCTTTTTCCAAGTTGGACTGATAGTTTTTGTTCATCTAATAAGATGAGTTTTTGTTCATCCAATAATGCTTTAATAAAAAGTGAGGATCGAGGTCTAGGGTTGTTGAATATAGAATTCACATAAAATTTGATATAGAAGGACGGTCGTGTGTAATTTGGCTCATCAACGGATTCAAACTTCTAGGGCTTTCCAAAGAGTTACTAACAGAAGTGTACGATTAATTATCTTTCTAATTTCTTTGTAGTTAAGGAACTGATAAAATTTCACATGATCGAAAAAAAAAAGTTGTTTGAAAAACTGTCAAACCCATATAAGCCTGATTAAATTTGATAAACTAAAAATATGTCATGGTGAAATCACCATTATACCATTTCTATTAAAATTATGACAATCAATGCCCTTTAAAAATTATAAATTATCATTTTAAATCTCATAATATCTTAACTATATAAACAAATTTTTGTGAAATTAGTACCGTTAGAAAGTTATGACGAAACTTTACAGCTCATTATGATTTTATTTTGTTAATTATTTTTTTTTCAGGTTAAGTATGATTTTTATTGGATCCTAGACCATTAAAATCCTCCAACATAGTTTGAACCCTGAACTAATGATACAATCTGCCACAAGTCCGTCAACTGAGCTAACACCCATAAGCATTATTATGATTTATTATTATTTCAATTCCAAGATTACCCTTCAATAATTTGTTGCTTCTTTTTGGTAAACCGAACTTTTATATATTAATGAAAATTCTCTTACACCTGGAAATCAATATTGAAAATTATAATAATAAACTTTGATAACTTTTCTCGTAGCTGATTTCCATGCCATTATGATTTTTGTCATAATTTTCTGAGTGCAATCAAACGCTAGAAAACAATTTTTCTAGTAAAAAATATTTTTCTCGTCCTTTTTCCTAGGAAAGCTATGTTTCCTAGAAATTAATGACTTTTTATGCAATCAAACAAAATTCTCATTTTAAAATGTTAAATAAGGTTAGAGAATTTATGAAACATAATCTCTAAACCTCACAAGGTGAACTCCCACAAATCTTTAAATTTTTGAGAGACTGTTAGGTTGTTATGAAAAACATTTAAACTTCTCGGAGACTCGCATTTTTTTTTATGTTAAAATAATAAGTTCGACTCGGTTGAAATTTCAATAGTACACCTTCTTTTTGCATCAAAGGTTCTCTAGTTTCTAGAGCATATGTAAATTTTAATTATAATGCCAAAATGTATAGCTTCCCAACCCACGAACTTAAGGTAATTTGGTCTCCTCAAAAGCCCCTAGTATACATGGGATCATATGGATGCTCTTGGAGGATGCAGCATATCTTCCTCTCAAGAATCTAAACACAAAAACCATGAATCATTTCTACAAAACTTGAGTGAATCAACTAGTGATTGACTCGATCCCAAATCATACAGTTAGCTATGGTTGTATATGTACTAGTATCTCATGTGTACAACCAACCCAGCCTTACATTTCCAATCATAACATAATCATCTCATCTCATCTCATCTCATCTCATCAATGACAAAAGCCTTGGAATTGGTGCTCAACTAGACAACAATAGATCCCAAATACATTTTTGCATGTGCCATTTAGAATGAACAATTGCTAAACCACACCACATTAATGACCTACACAAAGACTCTGACCTAGATTTCCTCATATTTTGGCACATAAACAAACCACCTAGGGATTGACAGATATACTTAAACTGACACAATCATTAAATAGACCCCAAACAAAAAAAAAATATAGATGATTGAAAACAATCTTTTTCAAGAATCTCAAAAGGATACATATTGGATCCTCATTTCATTATTTAAACTCCAAAAGGTGAGACACGTAAGAGTCTCACACACCTCACAAAGGTGCAACAAGTCCCCGTGCATATATTGTTTGGGATGGATATAGAGATTTGAGGTTGATTTCATGATTTGATTACTTGAGTTGGATGGATATGAACTGGTTTTATATTGTTTTTTTTTTTTTAATCAATTTGAACCATTAATAAAATTTTCCATGGAAAAGAATTTGCTTTGCAAGTCGTGTGGAGCAATGCATGAATAGGATTTGCATGTGCATACAATCTACAGTAGATATTCTCTCTCTCTCCACTTGCTTACTTTTGTTTTGGGGTACCCTTCTTCATGTTTTCTTCTCTTCCTCTCTTTCCATCTCCTTTTCCTTTATTCTCTCCTACCATTCTCCCTAAGTAACCTTGTTAGATCCAGAATGCAATCAGACCTGTCAAATAAAATCTCTTTTTTATGTTGTTTCCAGTTTCTTTTGATGAGGTAGGGTTATTGGATCACTATATATATATATATATATTGTTTTTTCTATTTCTTCTTCCAAGCACCAGGATAGTCAAGGGGTTGTGGTTTTTTTTTTTTTTTTTTTTTTTTCTACCAATTGGGGCTCTCCCTTCACCACTCCTATGGGATGGTTTACAAGATTCATAACTACCCCTCTTACTATAGGACGCTTACATAGTCAACACTTAGATTCGGTTCTACCAAAATGATAATTTTAATGTGGCTAATTTACCCTATTTTGTAATCAATTTCGCTATAGCACCCTCAACTCTCGCTAATTCTCTGCCATTTCCAAGTGTGATTTCTATGGTAATGAGTGAAAATATATCAAAGGTGTGGGGTGTGATGATTTTGGTTCGATGATGGGGGATGAATTGTAAACACCCCTTGTAAGTTGTTAGTATGTAGACTGTTTGAAGGGAAGGGTAGGTGGTGTGCTTATAATCCCACGTGTGATCATGGTGAATGGGGTTGCTATCGGTCGATGACCTTTCGTAGAGTTGATGAGCTTAATTAAATTTGAGAAAACCAATCCAAAAGTAACAGATTTTACATGAATTTGTCATGGCATACGTCACGCTATAAAGTATGAATTTGTATTTTCTATAAGTCAACAATATAGTATGGCAGAGAATTTTTTTATAATTTGGATTGCTCAAATAATTATATGAAAATAGTTAAGAGGCACACTATATATTATACAATTAAGAGGAAGATTGATGATTGGGTTCTCAATGCTTGACTATTGAAATAAGCCCATTCCTATTTTGATTTTAGATGTAGAATAATAACACATCTCCCTCTCCCCAGACCTTATTTATTTTCTTGAAGGACATTTGGGACCTAACAAAACAAGATTAAAATACCGTCAATGGTCAAAGTGATACATCATATATATCTGTTATGAGGAAGGAATTTAAATTAGATCAATCTTAAAATATTCCGATTATAAGATTAGTGGCTGTCCCATAATAGCAAAATGATACATAATTTAGGTCTAGCTACATCAATTGAACCTAGAAAGCACATTGAGTTACCAACCAAAATATGGGTGTAATTATATATGTTTAAAAGGTAGCATTTTGTGTTTTTAAAGTCCCACTTTAGCTGATTGGCCCTAACCCTAATAAGATAAATTTATGGAGTTGATGGTAAGTTCAATTTTGGATTTGTCTGAGTCACATGTTGTACTTAAGAAATGTTGGCTTTTAGCTTTCTACCACAAAATAGTATATAAAAAAATGACCCACAAATCATGCTTGAAAGTTGAAACAGCTCAATCGGATTTGGTGCATGACAATTAAGATTGCATTGATATATATATCTTTGTATTCTCTTCAAATATTTTGGTAAAAATGGGAAAAAGAAATACAATCTTGTATATATTTCTGTATTCTATGTATATTGGACTTAGAAAATTTGTGGTTATGGTTTTACCATTTGGAGACAATATGAAAACTAGGTAAGAATATAATGCTAGATAAAACCAAATTTCGAAAACAATGAATCATGTTATTTTCCTCGTGATCAGATATGACTAAAGATTGTACCTTAAATCTCTGGCACTTAAATAAGAATATGAAGCTAGGTAAAAATAATGGCACTTAATTAGAATCCAATTTGAATTTTCTAAAAAGAAAAAGTGTGTTATCACCCATATCGCTTGGGTAAATATGAAAAACTAGGTATAGATACAGTACTGGTTACAATAATCGAATATCAAAGAAGATGCTAATTTCCTTGTCATTTGCTCGCTGGCTCTTGGGTAATATGAAAACTAGGTAAAAATATAATGCCAATTATAGTCATCAAAGTTTCAATGGCAATAAAAGCATATTAATTTCCTTGTCATTAGCTTTATCCAAAGTTTTGCACCATATTTTGCGCTGGCACTTGGCTTCGAATATGAAAACTAGGTAAGAAAATATAATGATACTTGTAATCAAAATTGAATTTTCATAAACAAAAACAGCATGCTATTTTCCTTTTCATTAGCTGTTGTGCCTGGTATAAGTTTTGAACGACAGTGCCACTACTTACAAGTACCCTGTTTGAAAGATAATGTAATAAAATACAATCAAACCATCCTTATAGTAATCGCATTTCAAGGTTGATACAGTGAAGATCTTATTATGCATTTCTCCCAAGGTAAAAAAATGTAAGAATAAAATGTGCAATATAGATTATGATATGGTTCTCCTTGATCTTTGTTTATACCATATAAGTCATTTAAATAAAAAAATATATATATAGAAAGGAAGATCTGTGATGCTCATCAGGTAGATCATATATGTTATATCTCTCCAATATGAACACTGTACCTCTGAAATAAAAGGTATATCATCTATATATATGTAGACCTTGTGAGCAACAAATAATTTTCCAACTAGAGGCAGGTGATTCTTTTCCTTGAAGAAGCCATATTTATAATCTATATTTTAAGACTTAAAATCAAACGACAATCCCTTTCAATCGTAATCTCCAAGTCTTTTGTCTCAAAGAGAGACAAATAAAGAAAGAATAGTTTTCATTTTTTTAAATGAAGGAAGAAATACAAAGAGAGAAATCTAAGTAAAAAATCATCCCAAATAATGTCACGCAATCTGATCCAGCTATACAATAATTACTTTTTCAGTTTTGAAGAACAGTTTAAAAAGGGTGCAGATCCCCACAAATAATTATACATACATACATACTTGCAGAAGATTTTGTGATCAGAGAAGAAGAAGAAGCAAGAGATGGGTAGCAGTCACTTTGGAGAGCCTGGTTTGGGTAATGGAAGATCTGGGTCTTCTTCTTCTAGGAAGGGTAAGAAGTCGATGACGAACTCTGACAAGCCTAAGCAACCCCAGAGAGGGCTTGGTGTAGCTCAGTTGGAGAGGATCAGATTAAACAACCAGATGAATATGAATTGTCCCTATCTCACTCCTCCTGTTCAAGCTCATCATCCCTTCCACCCCAATCTCAATCAGGTACTTTTATTTTCATTTTTCGATTTTTTTTCCCTTTTTCTTGGTGGTGGTGGGTTTCATACGGTATTGTCAATTGAACATGCAGGAGGGCGGGGTGATGAGAACGGAAACAGGATATGCACCACTACCAGTTCAGGCAGCACCAGCTTTTGCTTATCCTTCACAAACACCGTCACCTCATCAATTTTCTTTTCATCCCATGGTATGTATGTATGTATGTCAGACTTGATTTCATTTCATTTGAAGACCAAAAAAGTAGTCTTTTCATCAAATCATGGAGAATCTTTCAGTTCCATTGTGATCGATTCCTTACACAATCATTTGTGTGTCAAAATTCTTTATTCCTGTTACATTTGGTCATCAACATCATCATGTCATATATAATTTTGTTGATGATCATGTTCAGACCTTCATTTCTAAGGGTTTTTGCAATGATTAGGAACTTAAATGGAAGTTTGTAGTTAGGTCAGAAAACTAATTCTAGTGTGTATTTTTGTTCAGATGGGCATGGGAGATATGGTCTCAGCGGACAACAGATTTGGTGGCAACTCTCATCAATCAAGCGCTGCAGCAAGGTACTTTGAATAGATTCTTGTATTCATCAAGAAGGATTTTAGTTGAAATTAAATTGCATTTTCGAATGAGAAAAACCTAACTAATCCATTTATGGTTTCTACTATTACCAGATGGAGCCATGGTATCTTAGAAAACCAAAATGCTACACAGCGACCTAGTGGGACTATACAACTCTTTGGCATGCACATGGAGGTAATTGTTTGATGATCAATATTGACATTGCAATCACATTCATTAATTGGTCATGATTTTACATTATTAAAACTCGCCCGATATAGTCATATTACCTGCACAGAATATTGAAATCATTTCTAATCTATTCATGACATAACAGGAACCTGCGAAGAAGAGAGGGCATGACTGGTTTGATGCAATGGGGTCGAGCAGTCAGAAGTCCAGTTCGAGTGAGAATGATGAAATAGATCTGGATCTGAAACTGTGACTTTAGCTGGATTGTGCAACTTGAATGAGTAATTCATTCATTTTAATTTATCTGAAAACCCATATCAGTTCCAGCGCGCCAAAGCAGTTGGATTACAAAAGGCTAGCTCACAATGTTGGGCAAGTTGATAGATTTTTTTGTTAAACTTAGTGCGGGATGATTCATCTTCTTTATTGGATGGTGGATTGACTTCTGCATATTACATTACAATTCTTTCTTTGGCATTTTATGCATTTGTAAGAGAGAAATTTTAGAATTATCAATGAGAAATTTTTTTTTTTTCTTTTTAGCAAGTTTTTGTGCATCAAAGGTATGCCTCTCTCTGTCCCACTCTCTCATTTTCTTTTTTAATTTCTCTATTGGCTTTGTTGTAGATTAGAAGGGATCAAACTAGATAGGGAAATGAAAGAGATTCGAGTAGATTAAAACTTTTTCACATAAAATTTAGAGTTCATTCCTGATGACATTCCTAGGCATTTTTTCTTATCTTTTCTTTAGAAGTGGAGTACATAAATTTGTGTAAGTAGGTATATTAGCAATTTAGGGTCAAGCTAAAAACTAAAGGAAAATCAAACAAAAATCAGAACTGTGCATAATAAACATTAGTACTTCATGCATAAGGATAACATAAGACAATCAAGAAAACAGTCCCCTAGCGCACTACTTATACACCCTTTAGGCACACATAGGCATAGAGTTGTATCAGTCTCTTCACACCTTAGAATCAGTAGCTTTTCATCCTGTTAGAACCTTCAATATTACTTTACCTAATTTTAATATATAATTTGTACTATTAAGCTTCAACAGTCACCCGTCGAGAATGGACTACAATCCCCATGTGGCATGGAAAACAAATCAGGAACCCTAAACTGCATATGATCTATTAGAAACAGTGACGATATACAGCAAACGATAAAGGAAACTGAGGCATGAACATTAATCACACAAAGTATTATGTTCACAAGAAACCTATAAAATTTAGGAGGAAAACTAGGGTAGACACCGACAAAAAGCATATCGATCTACTACAGGAACAAACAACACCTTCATGAATCTTCCTAAGTAATTACTAAGATTGTTAAAGCATTTAGTTCCATATGAGAGATTCTACAAATATGGTGAATAAATATTGCCTTCTTATGAGTCAGAGCGTTACTCAACTATGAAAAGATTTGAGCATATGGGATATTTGATTGTGGTTCATTTCAAGATGTACAATCATCACACAAGGGAGCGACCAATTTATTCCAAGTTCACACATTATGTGAAATTATCAGAAATCTATCAAATGAATGCTGTGTCAAGTTGTTAGGCCCATCTCATTTCCTAATTTTCATCCATATTTGTTTTAGGATATGTTTCTCTCATAAGTGGGATCAAACCTAGGGTTTTAAGTGTTATGCGTGGACAGGGGTTTCTTTAGGTATCTTGACTAGGATAGGAGTGGCAAAATTTTAGATATGCATGTCTCTGGTTAGGCTTCTAGGGTTTTGCTTAAGAGTTCTTAAATAAAAGAAGAGAGTTTCAACATGAATGTGTAAGCTATTATCCATTCCAATCCCAAGAAACAAGGATCGAATGAAATCATCATGTATTGTTACTTGTTTGTTTGATAATTTTCTTATCTCATGCATGTGAACAACTTCTTGGATTTGTGTGATTAGTATGTTGGAAGCTTACAATTAGTACCAGGTCATCATGCTTTTCATATTGTATAAGCGTTGCCAAAGGGGATTTATATTGGTAATCCGAAGTGTGAGATCTACAGTGGAGTCATGAACTTCGCTTTATGGCAAATGCAAGTTAGTGATCACTTTCTGACAGGGTCAAACTCCTAAGAAGCTTTGGATGGTTTCCCTATATATTTTTACAAATGTGTAAGGAAAATGAAGAAGAGAAGTACTCAATTACAGACAATGGAGATATCAAGGTTAAAAAGCAACATCGTTAAGTTGTCTTTATTAGCAAAGAACATCGATCCTGAATAATTCTTACATGACAAAGACATTGATAAATAAACTAGCAGGGCCACTTGAAAGAGCATGCAGTTCCATTGCAAGTGTTGAAAGGTACATGATATTGGGTCATCTTTGTGTTTAATTCAACTGTATCCAGTTTAAAATCCCTGCCAGAGGAACTACTGACAGAACAGACGCTTCAAAAGAACTTGAAGATGACATTGCTCTATGAAAAGTTTAGCAAGATCAAAACTGATTTCAGTTCAAAAGAGGATAAATGAAGCATGAGAATATTCACCCCAAGTGTGAAAAAAGAAAGGTGGAGAAATATTTTTATTGGTAGATTGGTGTGTCTAAGTGTGAAAAAAGATGGGTTGGGTGGGCAAAACAGGCTCGTCATATGTTCAAAGGTGTGATGGAACCATTTGATCAAGAATAATTTCTTTTTATATATGCTGCCAGGATTGAGGTAATTGGATGGCAAATTTTTCAATGTTGCAGATTGTCACGAGCCATCTCTCAAAATATCCCTCACCAAGGCAACAAGGCATCCAAAGTATCATATGGACGCTGGTAGTAGGCCCGATGGAGCAGCAAGCTTTTCGAGATGCCTCCGGAAGGTTCTAGAGTGCTTTTGGACATTCTAGCTTAGCTTTCTCTAAGTGCCTCCGGAAGGTTTTAGAGTGCTCTTGGACATTCTAGCTTAGCTTTCTCTAGAGTGTTCTAGCATGAATGAGTCTAGAACACCCTTGTACAGATTTGTGTAGTATTTTCTAGAAGCCTCCTTGTAATTTCTGGTTCCTTTGGAGATGGGAACTTTCTAGGTGCATAGAGAATACTCCTTTGAAGGAGGATTGTGGAAGGTTCTAGGCTAGAAGCCTCTAGGACTTTAAGGGCTTATAAATAGGCGTGACATTCATTTGTAGAGATCGAAGAAACACTTGTACAACTCTCTCAAGCAATACAAAGCATTCTTTCAAAAAGCCTAAATACTTGTGCCTTAGCATTTTCCTCACTTAAGCTTCCGTAGCATCACTTAGCATTAGCCAAGCATCGAAGTGTCTTGACTAGTTAGTCCGACGGGAGTATGACGCTAGTGGGCAGCATGTTAGCCAAGGGAAAAATGTCAGCACGTGACAACACGCTCTTGTTCGAGGAATACTATGTGTGCTTGTACAGATTGTTTAGTCAAACAATGTCAAAAGGAACAAGTGGATATGAATTCATTGAAGGAAGCCCAGGAAGGGCTTGTACAGATTTTTTAGTCAAACGATGTCAAAAGGAACAAATCGATCAATCGATTAAGTTGAAGGTTTACTAGGAATGCAAATTCTTGTGTGGTACACAGGTGGAGTATCTAAGTGATAGTGACGGGACAGAAGATATCGTGGACTAGGCTGATTAGGCCTAATGTGAGTTTATTTTTTCATGTTTTGAGTTAGCTGAGAACAAAGCACCTAAACCCATGACAATTTATTGCCAGTAGTCATTTTTGGACGAGAACTCTTCTACTTTTGGTAGTGTGGATGCAATGGCCAAGCCTAACCTAACACGGAAATTTAGCTTATGAATCCATATAAAACAATGGTCCATGGGTTTAACTTGATCGGGCTCAACTACACACTGGGGAGGTTTCTAGGTAACCTCTCAACGGTTTGGCTGATGTCCTATTTACATTCCTAGGTCAAGCCTAAGCCTAACACCTATGTACAGTAGAGCCTATATGGTCCGAGGCATTCTTTTTTTTTTTTTTTTTTTTTTGGAAATCGAGCTGGGTTTTAAGGACCCCAAAACCTTTATACAAATGAAACAAAAGTAAAAGCAAATACTGAAACAAACTCTCATAAGAGAGGATTCACCAAAACAAACCTAAACTATAAACCAACTTAGCCTTTGTACCTTTTGTTTGTTTTCTTAGTTCTATTGGATCTCCGCGGACAGAGTCGAAAATCTTTGGTGTGGGTGTTAGAGAACGTCTTTGCAGCCGATTCTGTAAACACATCATCATCACTGGAGGGGTCTGGCTCATGCTCTTCTTCAGGAACCTGACAAATTGCATGTCTCAATCTATTGCATGTGCGGTTCTTATCCTCTTTCCATACATCTTTTAACCAAATGTAGTTTGCATTCAGTGCATCTTTGCCATGACTTGCAATAGCTTCTCGCAATGTAGAAGGAACTACATTCCCCTTTTCGTATTCATTTATCATCGTTAACGCATATTCAATCTCAGGAAGAGGAAGAAAATATTTCGCTTTATTCAGTTCTTTTTCGGTGAGTTGTATCACACTGCGGTGCCCAATTTGCACACCATCATCCTGGGAGTTGTTGTCTTTCTTTGCACCTGAACTATTGGTTGCTGGCATGTTGTTGACTTCTCCTACTTTATCATCCTCAATTGAGTTGAGCACAATTTCATTTGGGTACTTACTTCCATGTTCTGCCACCAATTCGTTGTCATTCTTGTCTATTGTTAGGTCTTCTACAACTGCTTGATTTTCTTCTGTCACTGCAACATTAATGTCACTCACATTATGGGTACAACTGTTGAGCATAGCTGTGTCATATTTAGTTGTTTCTCCTTGCTTCCCAATCGCTTTTTCAATCTCACTAGCTGTATACCCCGCCTCGAGAAGGCCTTCAGCCGTTGTTTCTTGAGAGGTCGCGTCACTGGTAGGAAACTTCTCCTTATTAGCCAACTGATTATCTATTTAGTTATTCTCATCTTCGACAATGTTCTCCATAAGTGACTGGAATTTGTTTGACAAACTTACTCTCACCGGATCGTTGGTCACTGACTTCTCAACCCCAACTCCCTCCTTGATTTTCTCACCCTGATTATTCTTTGCACCACTCGTGCCAACTTCTGGTTTTGTCGCTTTAATTTTGTTGGCCACTGGAACATATTGGTGCTTGATAATTTTGGCTTACACTTTTTGTTTCTCAGTTTTCTCTTCTGTCACCAAGTTAAAGGTTGTCACATTGCCCTTATTACCTAACTTTTTTCTGCATTTTTTCTCCTAGCAATGAACAATAATCACAATATTTGAACCCCGGGTATTCAATTTTATGCCAAAAGCCCCTATTGTTAGCCCTGTCTATCCAAATTCTATTAGGTAGCTTATCCGCCAAAGACATCTCCACGCAAGCACGAGCAAAACCCAAGCGAGATAAACATCGAGTATGATCATCCATGCGCAAAAAACCACCAAAAGAGTTCACAATTGATTTCAAAAGAGGAGGATGAAATAAATGCAAAGGCAAGTTAGGCAACTCTACCCATAAAGGAACCGAGATCAGATCCGCTCTCAGACTGAAACCATCGTGCCAGCGGAAGGCTTTAAAGCGGACCCCACGAATCAAAACGGAATCTCTCGATAGAACTTTCTTTGCTTCAACCTCCTATTGAAGACGTACCAAAACGTGACGTTGATCAAGTAATCCTAGCAAAAAATCTCCTAGGATACCCCAAGTTTTCTGAATCGAAGCTCGAATGTCGTCCAACGTAGGCCGGTAACTAGAGAACTTTAGAACTATCACATGTTTTTCCATGAAAGCTTCCCCCACGTATCTCATCAGACGCTGTAATCCCAATGGCAGACTCTCCTTCTTTCCGAAATCTAGTTGCTTCCACCGGTATTTCCTTAATCTCATCAAGTAGAATTTTCCCTAATATCTGTGCGAAAGTAGGCTTAGGAGTTGCTTCAGTAGGTTCCCTGCCCCCCAAAGGGAGAGGATGGACGGCTAGAGGAGCCGTCATAACCCACTGTGTCCTGATCAAGCCAGGCCTGAATAGTGACTGGCGGTGGCCGGTAAATTTGAAACTCTCATAGAGCCGTCAGATCTGATGAGCAGATCTGAAAGAAATGCAGCCTGAAGGAATCAGATCTGAAGGAGAAGCAACCTGAAGGAGAGCTGATCTGAAGGACCGAGATGCAGCCCTCTCGCAGACTCGCAACCGAGATGCAGCCCTCTCGCAGCCGAGAAGCAGAGCCCCTCGCAGATGCAGACTCGTAGCCCTCTCGCAGATGCAGATGCAGAGCCCCTCGAGATGCAGAGCTCCTCGAGATGCCGAGATGCAGACTCACAGCCCTCTCGCTGTGGAGATGCCCTCTCGCAGCCGCAGCCCTCGGGTCCGAGGCATTCAATGATAAGTAAGTCCTAAAACAAATATACAAGATAAATGTCACAATTTGAAAAGGTTAAAAGGGATAAATTAATGTCTTACTAGCAAAGGCTGCTCCAACAAAATTTTCCCTCGCAACGAATATTATTATGCGAGGCATATCTCAACCATCCATGTGCCAAACAATTCTATAGCTGCCCGATATACATGGTTGAGCAACAATTAAAGAGTTGTACGGCCAGATACGGTCTAGACACGCTTCACATGTCAGATCCACCTCACATACTACTTTTTTTTTCTCCCCTACTTTTTCCTCACATTTACTAAAACAGTAGAGATATGAGGAGAGTTCTAAGGTTTGTCAACTATTTTCAGCTTATTGTCTCCATCCATTGATCCAAATCTCATTGGAATAACCAACTGTTTTCCATGTTTTTCTCTAACTTTTGAGAGAAGACTGAGTTTATCGAAACATTCCAACTAATGCCTCATTTAAAATGTCAAACATCCTCAAAATGGTCATGAACTTATTCCTTTCTTCTCTTTTTCCCTATAGGTGTTGTAGGGTTTGAAGAGGGAAAGGTGTGTCTTTCTACCATGATCTTCATGAAGCAATTGAGGAATCATATTATGTTTAACATTTTTTGCAGGAATTTGTTTTAGCCTTCAACCACCGAAGGATTGCATAGTGGTGTAAGAATTCTTTGACCAGATCCTACATTAGCCTATTTGTTTGAACGTTAACATAAAAAGGGGTTCCCACAAATAGTCATTGACAATATGTCATGCTATCTTAGAGATTAGTATAGGTTGAAACCTCAAACTAAAGGTTGATGGTTGAGGTTCGCTATTAATCTATTCTATAGTTTGCCAAAGTCATTTGTATACGAGCTCGGCATCGATGTTTCATGTGAGGTGTATGAGATGCATCATAATACACATGGCGAAAGAAGTACTCTTCACTTTATTTGAGTTCTTTTGGCCAGATAGCAACTTTGAGTTTTCATATCACAGTGTATGGTTGTGATGTACTTCAGAAGACCCACATGAGATGTAGAGGTGTAAACATTTTAGTATTCTAAAGCACTTCCAATGAATGACATGCTAGAACTTGTGGGTACATGTAAATTTGGCTACATAAATAAAATCCAAAAAAACAGACATATGCAAGAAATAGTGTCCAACATACTTTGCACCTTATATTGCAAACATCCCTAGCACGTCTAACAACATTTGCAATTTCAATTATAGAGTTGCGAGTACTGTCCTACCGCGGCACTATCTCTTTCGGAAGACATGGAAAAGCCTCAAGCTTTGTTCTTAGCTTTAGTTGTCACTCTAGTTGCATGTGGTGAAGTTTTTGTTGATGCTAACATATCCAAGAGCATGGCCTTCATTTGGGGTGCTGAACGTGCAACCATGTCGCCAGATGGAAATGAACTTGAACTTGTGATGGATACAGATTCAGGTATAAATGTCTCCTAATACCTTTGAATGATTGTTGATTAAATTCCATTTAACATATCTAATACCATTTTTTTCTGTTCAAACGCATAAATTTTCAGCATTCAGTGCTAAGCATTAAACAACCCTTTGGTACGGTACTTACTGCAATGTTCTGCCTTGAGAATCTATGAAGTTTCCGACTAGAAATAAAAACAAAGACTCAGTTTAAATTGGTCAACTTCTAATTCCAAACTAATCAAAATGAAAAACAAACATCTAGTTTTACTCACATTGATCAGTTCTCTCAATTATAATGTTTACAGCTATTTACTGGTCCTATGTTGTATGTTTGATTGCTAAAGATACCTGAATCTCATGTACATCACTCTTACCGACCTAATGTCTGGACATCAGGATCCGGAATTAAGTCCAAGAGAGAATATCTATTCGGAAGCATCGAAATGTTAATCAAATTTTCACCTGGGAACACTGCAGGGACTGTCACAGCCTACTACGTAAGTTTAATAAGTTCAAGCACAGAAATTTTCTTCCTCCCCATGTCTGTAACACAACATTATCAAATTGTCTCGAGTAATAGCATATCATTGTATGAAAAAGCAGCTGAGATTTCTTTGTCAAACTTCTGCAGTTGTCATCTGCTAATGACGCACATGATGAGATAGACTTTGAGTTCTTGGGGAACGTAACTGGACAACCTTACATCATTCAAACAAATGTTTATACTCTAGGCGGGGGAAATAGGGAGCAGCAATTCTACCCCTGGTTTGATCCAACTGCTGATTACCACAACTACACCATACAATGGACGACTAGTCAGATTGTGTAAGTTCATGCTCTGTATCTATTACACTAGTTGAATATGGGTCACTGCCAATGTTATATGAACAACCATGTACGTTTGATGATGTTTCAGGTGGTATGTGGATAGTGTGCCAATCCGTGTCTTCCGAAACTATGAGAATAAAGGAATTCCTTACCCAAACAAGCAAGGAATGAGAGCTTATGCAACCTTATGGAATGGTGAGCAGTGGGCAACCAGAGGTGGGCGTGACAAGATTGATTGGAGCAGTGCACCCTTCAGAGTTGGGTTCAGACATTATGCCGGAAGTGCTTGCACATGGCAAGGGCCAGCTAGCATTAGTCAGTGTAGTGCTGACAACCCAGATTACTGGTGGAACCAGAATGCCATACCATATGCCAAGCTAAATAATCACCAAATTCTTCAGATGATGAGGACCAGAAAGCAGTACATGATCTATGACTACTGTGAAGATCTCCAACACCCCACACGACCACGTCCCGAGTGTTTTGAGAAGCAATATTAGTACTGTACAGTTGACTGAGCATTTCTAACATCTAAGTTGATTGTCGAATGAGCCCATAGTGGGGGCATGTTCTTCATTCTTTCTTGCTGTAAATTAATTAAACTATACTATATATAAAGTAAATAAAAAATAAAAAAAAATGGTGTCTGTCTATTCCTTTTTTTATTGTTTATTTTTCTTTCTTTGTTGGAGCTTGGCGGATGGTACCACTTGGTCATGAGTTCGAATCCAGCTTGCGGCATTTTTATCAGTTTATGGTGTGTTGACCAGTTCTGGGATCCTATAAAAACCCTGCTCGCCTTAAAAAAAATTTGGAAAGAATAGAGTGTACTGGTTAGGTTTTGTGTTTGTAATGGTTTTTTTTTTTAAAATATTTAAATCAAACTTTTATTCAATATCAAAATGATTTACAGTTTGTTCGGGGTACGTTACAACTTTACCCAAATCAAAACATTTGAAAAATGAAAGAATTAACACTAAAAAAATTAATATAGCACAAAGGCTACCAATCGAGGCCTGCACTAACAGATCACACTGAAAATTTTTGTTGCCCTTCTAGACCTTAAGTTCTCCCAAACACACAAAAATTTGTCATAAGAACCAGAGTGGAATACGAGGCATATATATGTTCTCTTCCAACAAAAATTTTGCAACCAATTACCATTAGCATTTTGATTTGAAAAAATTCTATCAATTATGAATATATGTTGTATGATTTTTATCCAAATAGACCAGCCCGCAATTCCCATGGATCAATCTCTGTACTTATTGCCAATGGTCGCCTGGTTGGATGGTTAAGGTTGTGGTGATTTAACCCCTACGTCTTGGGTTCTATACCAACCAGCGGCACGCTTTTCTTTCAAAAAAAAATCTTTGTACTTATGGTTACGTTTCTTAGTTCTAGAGGATTTGCAAGGAATAAGCCTGAAAGTCTTTGGTGCAAGTGTTTGGAAAACTCTTAGCAGTCGATTCTCTTGCAATATCTTCACTTGATAGTGTTCATTTCCCTTTATTTACATTTGACTTATTTGTATCAATCTCTGTTCATTTACCTCAAATGATGTCGGAATCATAAAAATTCTCTGCTTCGACTGAAACCGAACAACACTAGGAGTTGATGTCTGTTGTTTAGTCGCTACCTCCCTATGAACCATTAGGGGTGCACTTCTGTTTCTTTTTCTCTCCCAACAACAGGAGGCATATTAACCATTCCCTTTTGTTCAAAAGAATCGACCACCTCCTCATGGATCTCCGTCCCAGCATTATGACGTTCTGACTTTACCAGCAGTCATCACATCATTTCCCATGTCCTTTCCCACAGTCACTGTATCCTGATCCAAATTCTCTTGGATATCCTGAATGGCTTTCTCAAATTGAGCCCGGGTGCTAGTTGCTGAATCATGTTTGTCATGTGCCACTAATCTAATAGTTTCACTTGAATATCCTGCCTCCTCCAAATCGTTCTTCCATCCTGGGGCCCCGAAGAGGCCACTGCTACCACCGAGTCCACAGGCAGCAGTTGCTTATAGCTAATTTCACCCCATCCAGCGTCATCTTCAACTGTCCACCTTCCTCATGCTTTACCGAAGCATCTTGATTTGCATTGTTTTCGTTCCTTATGTCGTTAGCATCCCAGGGTTCAACTTATTTTTCAGCTGCAAATGGGTTCGCCAACTCCAAACCTTCATTTTTATTTTCAATCTGACTTGCCATAGAAATTTTGTTTGCTGGTAAACCTTCTTGACTTGGCACTTCCTCTCCCAAAGGATTTTTCGCGCCACTAGCTTTCGTTTTATCCGTTGTCTATGTTGAAATTTATTATCTTTGGTGAAATCACCTTCCTTCTCCATGTTCGCTTTTGCAACTGGCACGTATACTTGCTTCTAAACCTGAGCACTCTCTTTGCTTTTTTTATCATTCAACTCTACTTTTCCTTAAGGTTCTGCAACCCCTTTGCCTGCATGTTTCTTGTGATTCTGGTGTGTCCCAAGCTTCCTACGACAAACTAACACATCATGGCCTATTAATGAACACACCTCGCAGTATTTAAAACCTGGAAACAAAATCCGTTGCCAGAATCCTTTATTCTCTGCCCTATCAATCCAAATTCTTGTGGGGAGAGGCTTAGTTAAATTCAACTCCTCACACATACGGGCAACTGTAGGCCTAGTCAAGCATCTAGTGCTGTCATCCATCCACAAATACACACCAAAGGAATTTCCTATAGCATTTAAAAGCGGATGGTAAAAGAATTGAAGTGGAAGATTGGGAAGTTCAACCCACAGGGGGACTATCAGAGGATCTTCCTGTAGGCTAAAATTTGCATGCCATCTGAATGCCTTGAAATGCACATTACGAATTAAAAAGGAATCACGAGAAAATACAATTTTCGCCTCCTCTTCTGATTGCAGTCGGACAGAAACATGCCTGGGATCTAGAAGACTCATTGAAAAGTCGCCTGCAATCCCCCAAGTTCTATGAATTGCATCCCGTATCACTTTCAAAGTCATCCTAAAGCTCAAAAACTTCAAAACTATCACATGTTTTTCCATGAAATCTGCGCCATTACTTTCATCTGTACCCGTAAAAGCTATGGCAGGAGACCCTTCCTTCCTAAAGCTGGTGCCTTCGACGGAACCCTCAATAGTTTCCACCTTGTGAATGTTCCCAAGAACTTGAGCAAAGGAACAGGCTGGCTGAGGTGCCAAACCGCTCCCTGCCCCTCCCATATTCCCCCACCATGGACGGCTAGAGGAGCCGCCATGGAAGAGACGCCTACAACCTAGGGAAAAACCCTAGTAGCCGCACGAATAAGAAAACCCTAACAAGCCGCCGCCACGCAAGCCACCGTCATGCAAGAGAGACCCGCTATCCAAACCAAGATAAAGCCTCACATATGCTCTATACTCTTTAGAGCCGTCATCATGCAACGCAATCATCATTAACATGCCTATCGACATTCAAAAAAAAATTATATATATATATATATATATTAATTTTTTAGCTTTTAGTATTAATGTATATGCATCTAAAATTTTGATTTGGCGTGTTTTAAAGTACTAAATAAGTTCTACATTTATCATTTTCAAATTTCATGGCCTATGATGTAATGAATTATATGTCACGCTTCAAGAGTGAAGTGAGCATACAGAGGTTTATATTTTGTATGTGTTTTTTTTTGGGAGGATGGAATAATGGAACAATGACATTCTATAAATAATTCAGCATGGTTGACGAAGAGTTACAGATGAAACAATGAAGGCTTTTTGTTGAAAATTTGGTTTTTAAAAATAAAATAAAATGGGTGTATACTTGGATTTGAACCATGGACCTCTCTCCTATTTTGATATATGGATCACTCTCTAAAGTTAGTCCCATATCTATTATAAAACTCCTTGTGGTAGAGTTTATAAGGAGATTGTTAGGACTTGGGCTTGGACCCCTTGGGGGTACCATTCTGTGAGACCTGCGGTTTAAAAAAAAAAGGATTTTTTTATAGGGCGGGGTGTACTCAGCAAAGGTGGTGGGGGCACATAGCCACCCACCCCTTAAAATGAAACGACCCCCCTTTCTTCTTCTTCTTCTCTCTTTTCCCTCTTTTTCTTTCTTTTCTTTTCGTCCAGTGAGCGACGCAGCGAGCTCCTCGCCATTTCTCCAGCGGGTTTTCGAGGTTTTGGGTGATTTTCTCCCCCTCCTCCTCCTCGGTTCGTCCTCTCCTCTTTCCCCTCTATATTTCTCAGTTGTTTTTTTTCAAAAAAAAAATCAATTTTCTTTTGGGTTTGGGGTTTGATCGGTTTTCTTAGCTCCGATCAGCCGTGTTGGGGCCTTGGTGGCGTCTTTGGGAGCCCTTAGAACCGACATGCAAGACTGTTTTGGGGTTGGCCAAAATTTTTTCAAAAAAATCAGGATGCATGTTTGTTTGGAGGGTTCCTCGGCGTGAAATCGGGCTTTGGGTGCGTGGGTGAGCCTCATTTTCGTGACTTTGAGTGTCCTTAGACTCTTTTGTGGGTTGTTGTGCAGTTTGGTAGCGATCAGACCGGAGTAGGGAGGGTTTCGGTGCGTTTTCGCCCAACTTTGGGTTTTGGCGGGGTGGTTGCCGAATTCCTTTTGCCTGTAAGTTTTCCTTTCAGTCACGCGCCGCTTGCATTTATTTATTTATTTCAGTTTTCAGCTAGTTTTCTCATTTTCGAATCCGCCTTGCAGTTTTAGAATTTTTGTAGCCCCGCATTCGTGGTATTGCGTGTTTGGAGCTTCGACCGGTAGGAATTGGGTTTTGAAAATCCATTTCGCCAGGTGAGTGGAACTATAATTTGTATTTTAAAAAATAAGTATTTGAAATCCTGAAATGAATTTTTACATTATACCGTCAATTATAAAGAATTGTACCCAAATCCGAAATTCGGAGTTTTCGGATATTTCGAGGATTGTGTTAGTGATGTGTGAATGAATTATGCATTGGATTTTCAGAAAACATGATACTTGAATGAAATCGAATAGTAATTTTGGTGTGATTAGGCTTTGGTGTAATGACATGAGACTTGTACGCTTTGTTTTTGAGGTTGCATAGTATATCATGTTTTACTGTGGATTTTCGAGTCTTGAGCATGTATGATAATCGACTCGAATAAATTTATTGTGGTGATTTGGGTCATGTTGGGACCCTGGCATAGTCGTGGTTTTATAAAATTGCCGAATTGTTTATGATTGCACGCTTGTACATTTGGTTATGTACAAACTTGTCATTTGTGCATGTGGATAGTAGTATAAGTGTCTTTACCCCGCTATAATGCCTGTTTGCCGATGCTTAGGAGCTTGATCGCATCGTGAGTTGGATGGTGCTTGAGATGACTCGCACCCGGCATTGTGGACGCTACTGCATGTGGCAAGCTTGCTGAGGTGCGGTGAGCTCCCGCACGCACTTGCCATTATAGAGTGCAGTAGGACGGATCCCGGAGGACGTGCTTTGGAGATTACTCACTTTCCCTCCCAGCGCGCTTGATTTGGATTATGTTAGGTTGGCCGTGTTAGGCCAGTCGTTCGGGATGTTTGAGTTTGTATCCTGGCAGATGGCACCCCATTAGGATACAAACAGGCCCGAAGTGGTACTGGTGCACGTTGTGGGATGTGTCTGGGTGAGACACATTCGTAGGGTATGCGGATACCTACGATATGAGACACTTATACAGAATTTTTGGTTTCAACCTGATTGTCTTTATTTTTCATCCCTTGATATTTACCATGTTTGAATCATGTGTAATGACCGGCATATATTGAAAACTTGTAGTTATTGTGGAATCTAAAAAGTTTGTGTTGTTGGTTGAACTTAGAAACATTATCCTTAGAGACACGGTGTGATGTAGACTTTAGAACTTGTTGTTTATTTATTGTTGTCTGGCATGAATTTTTCTTGTACAGTATTTCATTAGTTGTATTTAGTTCGCTCGCACCAGCTAGCTTTGTGCTTTGCTGACTCCGCAAGGGGTGTGATTCTATTGGAGTGCAGGCAGTGTTGGCGTTCCTGCTGATCGTGGCGCGTAGGCCCCGATTTTCGTTGTAGGCGCATTTTGTGCTTTTTGGTTGTGTCCACCCTGTACGGGTATGTTTTGCTTCCTCTGTGTTTCAGATGTACTATATTGTTAAAATAAATGTTTGTATACTGGTTTTGTCGCTATGACTCTGACGGGGCGAATCAAATATATATCTATTTTGTTCAAACTTTAGCGTAGTTTTATTTTCGTTTGTTTATCGTATCAAGAATGTGTTATATTATGATGTTGTGGCCGGTTACGATCCGCCTGTGTACGTGTTAGTTCACGCTGCGATTCCCGTGGCGGGTCGGGGCGTGACACATTCTTTTATGAGGAGGTCTCCCGCGCCCGCGCCCGCCACCGTCAGTCCGGTCGGGTCATTTAGAAAGCAACCCATTTTTTTGCTGAAAATTTATTTAAACGAAAATAAACTTTTGATTTTCTGAAGAGGGACTGTATCTGGACGTCCTTCTAAAATACACACGTTTGGCATATCTGGACGCT
Organism: Berberis thunbergii; assembly: GCA_003290165.1. Taxonomy (NCBI): domain Eukaryota; kingdom Viridiplantae; phylum Streptophyta; class Magnoliopsida; order Ranunculales; family Berberidaceae; genus Berberis; species Berberis thunbergii. The sequence continues at coordinate 27,472 of QNQO01002467.1, forward strand.
TTCTTAAAGCAAACGGTTTCCACGTTTTTAATTCTTAATTGTTGTTTTAATTATTATGTATTTAGCTGCGTTTTTGTTTTACAACGAATGTGATTTTTCACTATAAATACAACACAAAAACTCACAGTTCTATATCAGTAGAAAAACAGCAAACAAAAGTATTTCGTGTTGAAAAGAAAGAGATTTTTCATTTTAGTAATGAAGTGATTTTAGTTTTGCAAAAAAAAAAAAGGATTCTTGCAATTCATACTGTATTGGTGATTCCGAGCAAATCAAGAGATTGAGGGTGAATAGTATACCGTTCATCAACTGTGCAATTACCTGAACAAGACAGAGAAGATTATGGGTTGTTTTATCCTGGGGATGGCGGCGGGGTTTTTACACTGCTTGCACAATTTTGGGCAGAGCCGCGAAACATCTTAAAGAAAGCGACCTAGTCCGCGACTCAACCCAAGAACAATTGGTACATTCGTTCTTTATCTTTTAATTTGAACTATTACAACATTCTTTTACAGCAGTTTCAACAATTTTAAGACGAGTTCTTTCTGCCATGATTACAAATACTGAATTTACTAAACAAAGTTTGCATATATTTGTAATACAAGAATGCACACACTTGATCACACATAAGATTTGAGTTAATTGTTAAAGAAGTGAATCGTATATAGTTGGGTATATATAGATTAGCGATGAACAGTTAATATTCTGAACTCAATGCATTTCGTCAGCATAAAATTTTCTGAGTTAGGAACTTAGGCTTCTTTTCGAAATTGATCCAATTGTTGGTAACAATAATATTCTTTGATCTATGTGCTTCACTTCCTACAAATGTAATGCACACTAGAAGTGAAGTTGAGTTATGATACTGACTTTAGCAATGGACTATTCCTTGCTCCAAAGGGATCCAGGGATAGGTTGCCAAACATTACTTTGATGTGAAAATATTAGGAAAAGTTGTGCTCTATAAGCTTGTTGACACACTGTTTTGTTATGCATTAATTAGAGAGGATGAATCTGTGCATTTTGATTTTGACTCTTAATCATGGTTATAGATTAGTTATATCCTCATTGTTCTCATGTATTAGTTATACGCTCATTGATTGGGAAAATCCTTCAATTGAGTTTGAGAATCTTTTCCTGTCATGTAACAAGCATAAAAATGGAGTAGCAGCCATGTTTATGAAGGTTATATAAGTCTATGAGGATATGTATGTATGAAAGCTTTGAAATATTGCTTATGAAAAGCCAAACAGAATATATGTATGGGACACTTTCCTTGTTTTGTACAAGTTGGACTATTCAAGGAAGTGTATGTTATTGCCTTGTTGTTTCTATGTGTCTGTTAAATTAATTGTTTTGGAACCCATTAGCCTAAAATTTGTTCCAAGCATTGGAGTTTAGTTTTGTTTGCACTATGTACCTTTGTTACCTTGGGTGGTAGTTCTTGTTGTCAAATTGGGTTGGGAGCAGTTTTCTATGCAAGGATACAACCCCATGGCAACATTTGAAAGGTTGGAAAGAGGGTTATATTTGTTTGGATTTATTGAAAAAAAAAAATCCACGTGATTTTGAGATTTGTGTACTTTTAATATTTGGCATGCTAAACTTTGTTATGTTTATAGTTTTGGATTTTGAAAGATGATTAATATTGTAAATATGCTCATAGTCCACACATCTTGAACCCTTTTTTTTAGAAAACACTTGGTGGATCATGCATCTGTTTTTAATTTTGCATATCCACCGCGTTGGTCAACTAAATCCCTGTCAGGAAGTGAAATCAAATTAGTTATCATTATGACTAGCATGATTAGGGATTGACATATTTGTACACATGTTGACAATGTAAAATGTAGTCTAGACTCTAAAACCATGGAGGACTAACTAGAGGAAATTGTGAATGAATAGAACACCATGCTTTAAAGTTAAATTTCATTGAATTTTAATTAAAGGTGCTGCTCTATTAGGCTTTCTGAGTCGGAATATTATGAAATCTAAATCAATAAATTCCATTTGAACATTTTGTAAGAAGTGAACAATATCAACTATGCATGTTACTCCCATATATTCTTTAGATAATGAGTATGCAGTTCTATTATGTTATTTACTTTGGACGATTCTGTCTATTTTGGTGAGAACAATAATTGATCTATTGCAAAAATTGGGAATGCTTCTATTTCTCAATACTATTGATGGAAAAAAAATTTGTGATTAATGTTACAGTTGATGTTTGATGTTAAGTTGACATAAGGAGGCTATAAGGAATCATTTGTATACAGATTGACCTATGAATTTTGTTCTTGATGTCAATGCATAAATGACTTTGCTCAGACTATAAGTTGGTCGGACTTCCACATGAGGACATGAATTCTTATGGAAATGATATGTTCTCATGATGATGATGTTGATGGCAATCTAGAACAATTCAAGTTATTGCTTGATTTTGTTGCGGAACTTTATTATCTAAGTCTGCAACTAAATTCCCAGAGGATGCACAAATCTAGCTTGGTGATTACATCAAAGTTTGAAAAATTCAGAAGCTGAATTTAAGGTACGTTTTCTAATGATATTTTGTGTTGATTCTTGAACTTAAAAGAAAATGAGACAAAAGAGGTGAATAGAATGGGTATTTTATTCAATATTCTCATTGTGTGGGTCCTTAACATTTGAATGCACGGTCTACTTCAGCTAGCAAAAGGATCGTCATTTAATATGCATTCAAAAAGTGGCTAAACCTGTTTATGACAATAATTAGAGGGACCGAAGTTCAAAAGTCCCTTAATGGAAAGCTTACGTATATTTTTATACATGCTAAAAATAATTTTGTGGATCCTGATTTTTTTGTGCAAAGATTTTTTGTGTTTCACAAGGAATTCTTCATGGAAAGATAAATTTCATTTATTTTCGAGGTATAGTGGGGGTTATTTCGAGGAATAGTGGGGGTACATCCTCAAATAACGTGCTTATGATAAGGATGAATGCATCTGATAAAGTCATAGAATCTGAGCCTAGGAGAAGTAAAAGGAAACGACCTTCTAAACACCTTGGGTCCGATTACTATGTCTTTTCAGTCGAGGAGGTTTTCCTTCGCTTTCAAGGAGCCTTATAGATGCAATTGAAAAGGTCATGATGTACCTGAAAAGGACTAAGAACCTCGGATTACAGAAGTTTTCCGCTGTCCTTGAAGGATATAGCGATGCTAATTGGAACACCCTTTCAGATGACTCTAAAGCCACCAGTGGCTATATTTTCAATATAGCTGGTGGAGCTGTTTCTTGGAAATCGAAGAAACAAACCATTCTGGCACAGTCCACGATGGAGTCAGAAATGATAGCACTAGCCACGGCTAGTGAAGAAGCCGGTTGGCTAAGAAACCTGCTAGCAGAGATCCCTTTATGGGAAAGACCGATTCCAGCTGTCTTGATCCATTGTGATAGTACCGCGGCTATTGCGAAAAATACAGAACCGTTATTATATCGACAAGAAACGACAAATGCGTCGTAAGCACAATACAGTTAAAGAATTCTATCTACTGGTGCTGTGAAAGTGCATAATGTACGAACTGATGCGAACTTGGCTGATCCTTTGAAGAGAGGATTAGCTATAGAGAAGGTTTTGCAAACCTCGAAAGGAATGGGACTAATGCCCTTAGATTGATGAGTCATTCATGACGGTAACCCAACCTATAGACTGGAGATCCCAAGAAATAGGTTCAATGGGTAATAACAAGTCGTGAATGATATGATGTGAATCATGCTGACAAAATAGCAATCTCATTCCTAGATTAAAGCATGAATTCCTGAAGCTATTGTAGGATGAGTTAATAAACTCTTAATGAGGTCTATACTCTATGTGGAGTGGAGTACCTAACTACAGGAGTACTCTTGATAGACTCACCTAAGTGATTGTCGAAGTTTGGCCGCTTCCTATGGAATTTGTGGGCAAAATTCCTAGAGCCTTCACTATACTGGGATATACGTGCATGGCCGTAAGGCACGGGCTTTTTAGACTTCACCCTGGTAAGGTTGTGCGTGTAATATCTGTTAGAGATAGAGTTCAAAACTACAAGTTACTCTAGTATAATCTAAAGCATGAACACTACGCAAGAGTTCAAGTCGAAAGATACTTTTGTACCACTACACCAAAAGGCCAGTTTAGCTACGCCGAGCTGGCCACGGTTCTAAACCGTTGCTTTATTTGCCACGGCAAAAAACTGTAGCTATAAGTACCAACGGCTTAAAACCGTGGGTAAAAAAACCTGGCCACGGCTTAAAACCGTTGGTATATTTGGCACGTTTAAAAACCGTGGCTATTAGTAGCAACGGCTCAAAACCGTGGGTATTATTCGCAACGGCTCAAAACCGTTGGAGAAATTTTTTTTAGCAACGGCTCAAAACCGTTGCAAAAAAAAATTTAGCAACAGTTCTAAACCGTGGCTAGCTCTAGCAACAGCTCAAAACCGTGGCTACATGAAAAGCTGAAAAAAAATTGGGCGGGTTATTTTGGCGCTCGACCTTCCCTCCACTCGACTTCCATCGACAAAAACCTTCCCTTTCCTCCACAAACCTGCTCCCTCCACTCGACATCGACATCGTCTCCTTCCCTGCTCCCTCCCTCGACTCTACTCCACTCGACTTCCCTGCTCCTTCTCCTTCCCTGCTCCCTCCCTCGACTTCCCTCCTCCCCTCCTTCCCTGCTCCCTCGACTTCCCTGCTCCTCCCTCGACTTCCCTGGTCTTCCCTCCTTAGTACTCGGCGACTTCAAAATCGATCAGGCATTGCAACCATTCTCTCGTACAGGTACTCTGTCTCTCTCTTTTATTTTTGATGAAATTAGGGTTCGTAGAGTTTTTTTATTTATGTCTGACCTAACTAGCATGAAACTTAAAAGGTGGAATCAATCTCCTTTTGGCAATATTCTTATTCTTATCAAAAATGCCAAAAAATAAAATTGTTTATATGTCTCATTGATAATGAAGCTGACCTAAATAGCACAAGTTGATTTCTGATAGAGTTTAAAAGTAGTGTATACAATTGGGTTGAGTGGGGTTTCATTTGAAAGCTTTATGGAAAAACTAGGTTTTATTGTGATGGAATTGAACCGGATAATCAAACTTTTAAGAGAATATCTTTGGCTTTCTATTCAGATGTTATGAATTAGGAGCTTTGTTGGCCATATCAGTCCCTTTAGGATCCACTAGAAACAATAAGACCTTGCTGTTCTGTGGAGTTTGTGATGCCAGAACTGGTGGTCCTAGAAATGTTATTGGCATGCTGAGACTTTGCAGTGCTACAACTTGCTTAGTTTTGCACTGCGCCGAGCTTAACAACTAATGATAAAAGATCTTTGAAGATATTGTTAATGGTGACTTAGTAATTTCATTAGGCGATTCTTTTAGTTTTCCATGTGTTTGGTTATGTTGGCTTATCCTTGGATGGTATTTTCCATCTGATTTCGAACTTTAATAAAGTCTCATTATCTTTTATTAATGGGGTTTGGTGATACTAAATGGTCTACTGCAACTACATCTCTTAAGATCATCTCCAATCGATATGAGATTCATAAAAGAATGCCTTAAAAAGAATGTAATTGATGTAGTTTTGGTTGATAAATGAACTTGACCCATTTCTTTTTATGGCAATGTATACTAACTAGTTTAATTTTAGGTGCTTTTTGAGAAAGTAAGTTATCTTATGATGTTAAATGGGTTTGTACAAAAAACTTAGGGTTTTAGAAAATGAGGGTATAATTTTATAAGGTTGCATGTTAGGTTAATTTATTTTACTTGCAAGATATCATATATTTTTTGCTTATTTATATTTATTTTTGAAGGAGTACCATGGAGGGACAAATTCCTACTAAGTTAGAACCTGACATTTCATTGAATAAGTAAAAAATGAGAGAGGGGACAGAGGGTGAAGATATTCAAAACCCATACAAAAATGAAGAAGAGGGTGAGGGAAGCATACAGCAAAAATTGGTGGGGAATGGGGTGAAGACATAATAGTGACATTTTTGTTTTCAACAATTCAATCTTGTATTTTGGGAAACATGGAAGATTTTTCTATGTCATCATATTAATAAGAAATTATAAAATTTTGGCATTATAAGGCAAAGTCTTACTAGAGCAACTATTTTAGTTACTCCAAAGGATCTATTAAGAACAACAAAGCAACTAAATTTTTCAATGCATTTGTAGCATTTAGAAATAGTGAAGGCATAGGTGGGGATCCAAAGTTTGAGTTCAATACAAACATATCATTTGATTCTATCGTTTTTATTTTAATGGATACAAGATTTTTATCAATCTGATTCATAATTTGTTCTGGAGGGTTCAAATACATGACTAGTAATATCATCCACCAAAAGTTACAAGGAAGCTTTAATGGATAATTTTAACTTGTAATGTGCATTTTAAAACAAAATGTTTATATGTATGTTGGTCCACAAATTCTGTTTTGTTGATGCTAATGGATTTCATTCACTCTATTTGATTTTCAACTTTTAATTGTTTCCAGTCAATCGTTTTCACTTAGAAATATTAAATTTTGCTATCTCAAATTGTATGCCACAAATTTTATACATTTTTAATCACTAGTCAGTGGTCATATCATTGATCTGTCCAATTTATTCTAATCAACTGAAGCATTCTTTCGAGTGGTCTTTTTTGTTGAATTGGAGCTATATGTTGGTGACAGCGGTCATGTCTAATGACCAAATCTTAACTTGTTTAGCTTAGTGCTGTAATGCATTTTTATGCTGGACACTTTAATATGCAAAAGAAGAGAGGACTTTTTTGTTATATTTACCATGTTAGTTTGACAAATATCAAATCTGCTCGGAAGAGTTAACTGTACATTCAAATTGGTGCTAGACTAGTGATTCTTCTTTTTGGAAGAACATCGTGGTTTCTTGAATATCTCATTATCTTGACATGGGATTCCCAATGATAATGTTGTTTTATTGTCTATCTTCCAGCTACAGCAGGAACAAACAAGGCTGCCTCCAGTGGCACTACTTTGAACACAAGGAAGCTTAATAAAGAAACATAAGTTCTTGCTCGTGAGTACTCAACTCTTTGGATTTTGTGGTTTCTTACAGTTTAATTGTATCATCATTAGATTGCATCTAGCTTCGACCAAGCTATAAGGAAATGCAAGATGCCATTAAAGAGGGATAGGCATTAAAATGGGCTGGTTTTATCAAAATGTAAAGAAACCAGTAAAGAAACCTAAACATAAAACCAAATATGCGAAATTAGTAAATCCAACTTCGTTTTGGTTCGGGGATCCTAAATAACCCCTACTCAATTTCCTTAAAAAAAAAAAAAACCTTTTCTTTGGTTGCTTGGTTCTTGCATGAATCTAAGTTAGGCGAATACAAGAAAACTCACTCTTTTATCATCAGAAGGACTGAGTTTTCGTTAAATTAGTGAATCCCGCGATTTCACTTCTTACCCAAAATAATGTAATTTGATGCCTTTCTTTCTTCACTTTGGGTCTCAAGGTGTTCATGGCCTTACTGCGGTTTGAACTAGAGAAGTGCTTGATAAATGTAGCTTCCACCCTCTCAATGAGTCTGGTAATCTTTGGAGTTCACAAGCAAAACCAGAATAGTTACGTTAATGAAGACAACTATACTTGTAAAACTAGTACAAATCAGATTATGATACCCTGATGAATTCCAGTTACATCATTTTATCTTTTGTTGGTTCATTATGTGTTCAATTATTTCAGCCATATCTCCAAGATCCATGAAATAAAAATCCTAGGAGAATAGGTGAAGGAGCTCCCCTTGCATGCCCAACATAAATAACAATTCACTCGTCATGAATAACAATTTTTTGTTTTCTTTTCGATTCGGTCCCTTCAAAGTTTTGAAGGAGCTTGTAGACTTGCTAAAATTACAAGAACCAATGATTTTAACTTGTACACTTGCATCTTTTGCCAACAAAAACAGGTTATAAATTTGATTTGTCAAATTTTAATTCATCCAGAAAGATGATTTCTTATATTCCTTGGATTTAAATGGAGTGGTACCTGTATGATTTATCCTATACATCCATCAACTTTTAGGTTGAGTAGTGGCTCATGGATCATTTTCATCACAAGTCCATTTCTTCAGATTTCCAAAGTGATGATTGGGAATTATGCAATCATATATTGGAGGGTTTATGGATGAAAACCCAGCCAGTGTGCTTCATGACCAGTCTACAACAAAATTAGCTATACTCACACCATATTTGTTTGGCCTTGAAAAAAAAACAGGAAAAAGAAACTCCATATTTGTGCACAAAAACTATTGGGTTAACTGCCATTTCTTATTTCTTATTTGCGTCCCTGCCATTTCAAGCATCCTGTAATTGATGTTAAACTGCCTTTCTTTCTTGGCTTTTGATATCTAGTTCTTTGTTTTATATGCTAAAATCCTATAACGATCTTTCTTTTATTTGCACTCTTATGGGTTGTTGATGAATTCTTATTTTAATGTCTATATATTTTTATTTTGTTTTTTCTAAGATCAGCAATAAGCATGATTGTGGTATTTTAGAAACAATTAGTTTGGATAGGAGATCCAATGTAACTCAAGTAATTGAGTTGGATTGGGAATGTAGAAAGAAGGTCAATGAAACATTGTATCATAACAAATACAACAGCACAACTGGGTGAATTGAAGTTCATTAGATTGGTCAATGATTTTCAAGCAATTTAGATTCCTTTGGTCAATGACTAAAGTTAATCTTTTAATTTTTTTGTGTGTAGAAATGTCAACAATTCCTTTAGATAAGTCATGGATGAACAAACGGGGAAGTGCAATGTATATAAACGGCGTTAGACAATTCCAATAGTTTGTTGAGGATAATGCAAATGGAGAGAGTCTTTTTCCTTGCCCATGTGTTCGATGTAGGAACTCGAGGGGAAACATTATTGTTGACGACATAGGTGTTCATTTGTTAAGCCATGGCATTGATACCAATTATGTCACGTGGATACATCATGGAGAGAATATAAACAAGCATGTGATTGGTGTACCTATGACAGAAGTGGTTGAACCTGATGATGCCTGTGAATATCCTAGGATGAGCGAGCTAGTTGATGATGTATTCCTCAACATGCAAACTGTGGAGGCTGATGATGGGATAAATGACTTGAATGACACCGTCGAAGAATGTTTTGGCGGTAATCCAGAAGGTGGTCCGGAACTTTCTCGTGAACCTGAGACAGTTATGAACAAGAAGTATCAAAAGTATAAAGAAAAAGCGACTGTGCCTTTTTACAATGGGTGTCCTAAGGATAAGACCATGTTGTCCACCATTATTGAATTGCAGAATTTCAAGACTCGTTTTAGTTGGAGTGGTAATAGTGTAACGATGTTGTTAAAATGGCTAAAAACCTTATTGCCGGATGATTGTAATTTGCCAGATAACTACCCAAACATGAAAAACACAATTAAAGATATGGAGATGGAATGTAAGACAATACATGCATGTGCCAATGGATGCATACTTTATTGGAAAGAATATGAGGGTCTGGGTGCTTATCCAAAATGTAGTTCTGTTAGGTATAAGGTTTATGTGGATGTCGATGACAACGACTCCGGCAAGGTATACAGGAAAGAAGCTAAAAAGGTTGTAAAGTATTTTCCATTGATTCCAAGGTTGAAAAGATTTTTTTAGCATATCGTGGATTGGTGAAGCAATGACTTGGCACAAGGATGCTTGTTCAGATGGGAATTTGATGAGACGCCCATGTGATTCAGCACAATGGACTTTAACAAATATGAGATGGCCAGAGTTTGCCTCTGATAGTAGGAATTTAAGACTTGCAATATCGAATGATGGTTTTAACCCACGTGAAAATCTAAGTAATGCTTATAGTTGTTGGCCAGTAATAATAACACATTTGAATCTTCCACCTTCTTTATGCATGAAAAAGGAGTTTTGTTTGTTAACCTTGTTAATATCAGGGTCAAAAGCACCCAGAAAGAATATTGATGTTTACCTGGAGCCATTAGTAGAAGAGTTGAAGGAATTGTGGGCAGATGGTGTTTCAACTTGGGATGTGTGTACTAAAAACAATTTTCGGTTGAAAGCAATGTTGTTTTGGGGTATCCATGACTTTCCTACTTATGGGACTCTAGCTGGTTGTAATGTTCATGGTTATAATGCATGCCCTATTTGTGTTGATGATGTAGAATCTGAACGTCTTTCAAACAGTTGGAAGATATGCTATAGAGGTCATCGACATTTTTTACCTACAAAACACAAGTTTAGAGATGACAAGGGATTCAACAAAGATGTTGAACATCGTTGTGCTCCACGACGGTTATCTGGCGAAGAAGTTGAACGAAGGATAGTGAAAATTTTGGAAGGTAGTTCTACACAAGGTAGGGTTAGTGGGCAAAAACGCAAGAATATGGTTGATAATGATAACGTCAATGATGAACCAACCAATAACATTGCGCCACCGTGGTCTAGAAGGTCCATTTTATTTGATTTTCCGTACTGGAAGTTTGTTGAGCTACGACATAATATTGATGTGATGCATACTGAAAAGAATGTCATTGAACACTTATTGAACATATTGTTGAATGTCTCTAAGAAAACAAAGGATGGTGAAAATGTTCGAAAAGATATGGAAGACATGGGAACTCATTAGAGATATTGGTTGAGCCATGACAATGAAACGGGAAAAACGTCAATGCCAAAAGCATCATTTGCCTTGACCAAGAAAGAAAAAAATATTTATGAATACACTAAAAGAGTTGAAATTGCCAAGTGGATTTTCATCCAAGTTGAGTAATTGAGTTCTTGGCAATCCCCTGGAGCTAAGAGGACTGAAGTCACATGATTACCATGTCATTATGCAACATTTACTTACAGTTTTGCTTAGACATGTTTTTCGTAACAAGAAGGATAAAGATTTAAGAATTGCTATTCAAAGAATTAGCTTATTCTTTAATATCTTATGTGCTAAAGTGGTCAACAAAACAGATATTCAGTTGGCACACAAAGGTGTGATTGAGGCAATGTGTGTCCTTGAAAAGGAGCTTCCGCCTTCATTATTTGTTATAAGTGTGCATTGCATGGGTCATCTAACCAAGGAAGCGATGCTTGGTGGTCCAGTTCGATATCGATGGATGTATCCCTTTGAGCGGTAAATAATTTTTCTAATTTTAGTGCATGTCATCACGTTATCTTATTATATTATATACTAATTTATCATTTTATTTATGATTGATAGGTTAATGAAACGATACAAAGACTATGCTAAAAATTTCAGATACATAGAAGGATCAATAGCAGAATCATACCTTGTAGATGAATCTGTTACATATTGCATGGAGTATATGACAAAGCCACGGTTCGGAACTCACAAACACAGTCAAGAGGAGTGGCTTGATGTAGATGATGAGTATGCCGATGAAAAGCCATTGGATAAAGGAAAAAACTATATGCTAAATAATGTACAATTTAAACAAGCTTGAAGATGAGTTTTCAATGCACTTGCTGATTCGAGTGATTGGGAAGAGTAAGATATATAATAGTTTAGTCTTTTTTTAAAACTAGAAATATAGAATTATGATAATATGGTAACTTGTGCAGAAAATACAATGAATATTGCATGGAGTTGGCTACACAAAGTAAAAAAAAAGGTCAAGGAAAAATGTTGAGAAAGCTATAGATTTTATTCCTTGGTTGTGTAATGAGGTATTTTATAATGTGTATTTATTCATAATGGTTAAGAAAGCTATAGAAGGCTTGATGTAGATGATGTGTATTTTATAAGGGCCAAAAGAGTGCTGCAGAAGTAGAGTATGAAATGGTAATTGAGTTTCTAGCTACTAGTACAATATTATATACCATTTAACTATATAAGCTGAGACTAATCTTTCAAGTATATAGGTTGAGAAGAACCCTGATGGGGAACCAGTCACACGCACTGACATATGGATTGCTTGTCACACGGGAAAGGATATGGAAAACCTACGCATGGTTCTGAACAATATATGGTATGTGCCCAATGATGTCTTTTATACCCAATTCTTAATTTACTTTGTAGTTGTTTGAATATTATTTGTATCCTGATTTATTTTATTTTTTCATTCTTTTGAAGGAACAAGTTAAAGCAAAAAAAAGTTGCCTTGCAAGAATCTTCAACCCAGGGTACCACTGACCTCACTATTGATGATGATCCTCTAAGCCAAGTGTTTGGCCAAGAAGCGAGGGGACATACTTGTTGTGTTGGAACCACCGTCTCTAAAAGGAAGTATGATGCTGCACTTCCCGCTCGTTCATTGCTTTTGGAAAAAAACATTGGAAGTAAAAAAATGTAGCGAAAAATATGATAGATTGGAAGAAAATGTTAGATGGATACGAGAGAGACTTGAAAGTGGAACTTATGTGAGACCATCAACAAGTGAGGGAATGCAAGGAGGTACACAAAGAACTGAAGATACACCGTCATCCCGTGCACAATCGACAAGGCAACCAGAAAAGCCATTACCTCCATTTCCATTACCACCATCTCCATTACCTCCATCTCCATTACCATCATCTTCTCAAGGTGTTGCGAGGTTTCCTTCTCCAAGCAATCTTGTTCCTTCAGTGTCAAGGACTTACAAAGTTTGTGATTGGTAAAGGAATGTCATTACAATAGCAATAGAGGTTGTAGATCCTATCCATCAATTCTCTTGCGCTTGTCATGGATCATTGAACCCTGCAACAGAGATAAGACTTTCCTTATGCTTAAAATTCAGGACTAGGGTGAAACTTTACAAAAGTGATCCAAAAGGAGACATGATGGGGGATTTGGACGTTGGTGATTTCTTCGTATAGTGTAAAAATCATGTGGAACTTGATGATTGATAGTTACAACTATGTTGGAAGCAATGTAATGGTGGCAGCAAAAGACGAGCTGAGTAAAATACACTACGGGCACGTGATTGTTCATTTTAAGGTAACTAGCTGAAGCTTAAGTGCAAGTATCTATAGACTTAACCACAAAATGACTATTGCTTGCCTCATCCCATTTGAGACATTGTTTCTTCTATTTGAATTCTTATTTGCAACAATTGGTATGACCTTAGTTCATCTTTGATTGCTATGGTGCATATACTACAGTTTGTTTTGTTCTCATATTTATGTCTATTGCTTTTGATATTGATTATGATGTCTTTCTTTATACAGGAGTTCTATTTTCTACACAAAAACACCAAAAAACCAAGAGTCTAATGGTGAATTTTTTGACTATATTTACTTTTTAATGTTTATTTATGATCAATATACATATTTAAGACTCTCATTGCTTGACTACTTTTTTGTGAAGTTTGCATTTGCAGTTTTAATTATTTATGTATTTATTTCATCTAACTGTCAGGTATGGCAGTCAATTGTCTCCAAGGAAACACTGCAGCACAAAGCACGTCCCAGGCAGGGTGCGCTGCAGTTTCAGCATGCTCTGCATTGCAAACAGAGTGCGATGTTGATCCAGACAGAGTGCGATTCAACGTGTCTGTTGTACGTGTTGTTTCTGGCCGCAGTGGGTTTCAGCATGCACGGTTAGCACACTGGTTTTGAGCTGTGGTTGAGGTATTCTCCTTACATGTGGTGGCCATCTAACGTAGTTCAAGTATTGTTCTTTAGGTATCATCTCAAACTCTTTATCTTTGTTGTTCATTTCTCTTTTGTTACATGTCTTTGATGATGAAACTGTGATCCTACAGAGCACTTCATGAAGAAGAGGTGAGGCCAATTATGTGATGACATCCGAGCAGGCCAGCTAGGCCCCATGATTACAGACTCTGAGTGCAGATCGATCAGCTATGTTGGGCATACTTAAATCAGTGATGAAGCTCTTAAATATGGTGAATTTGATTACATAAACGGAGGTATGCATGCAACTTGTAGAGTGATGGTTTCTATTCTTTTAATTGTGAATGAAAATTCGAAAAAACTGATTGTGTGAATTCTGTTATGCTGTTTCAGCTGCACTTGTACGGTGCCAGACAGCAGGAAATTTTCTAGGAATGCCGGCAATATTAGTTCCAGTAGGATCTCAATTACCCTTTTGAGCCTTTGACCTTGCTTAGTCGTAGTGACATATTTGGATTTTACAGAAGCTTTTATTTTCTTCCCACTGTTGCAACATCTCAAGTTGCATTGATTAATATTCATCAATTGCATATACTTGTGCGAGCATAGGAATTTTTATTAAGTAGGTTCTTGATGCAGGGTCGTTGAAGGTTTGTGCTGCAGTTGAGTTGGGTTAGATATCTGGTATTGGAACCAGGATGTATGCTCAGGGTGTGTTCAACCTTTAAGAAACAAAGCAATATCCCTACCAACAAGGATGGGTAAAATTTTTATCCATAGAAGCAGATTTTGATAAAGCCAAAAAACTGGCATTGAAGACCTCAATCTCACAGATTGTACTTCTGAGTTTTGACCACGATGTATTAGATGTTGTGGTTATGTGGTATGTATTTTTTGGTTTCCTTTTCTTTGTCTTGCCAGTTTCCATTCGGGTCAGTAGTTTGTGAGCTATCATAATTGTAACATGCGACAGTTTTAGCTTAGGGGTGTGCCATGCGACAGTTCATTTCTGACCGATGCTTTATTTGTTTTTCTCATCACTTTTGCAGGAAACTTTTAAATAGGAATCTATCTGGAACTTTATCACCTGAGCTTGGTCTATTTTCTTACATGAAAAATTTGTAAGTTGGAACATATGAAAATAAGAAGATGCTAAATGGCAAAATTCCCTGTGAAAACAAAGATTTCTGAATTTGGATATTGTACATTTGTTTTTATTTTGCTTAAGCACTAATAGTTTCTCTAACTTCACACTAGTGCTTATACATTTGCTTTTCGATTTTGGAAGGGATTTCATGTGGAACAAAATAAGTGGAACTATATCCAAGGAAATAGGAAACATGAAATCTTTGGAGCTGTTGTAAGTTGTTGACTTTGCTGATAGTCTTTACATATGTTCGTACATGCATATTTTTTCCATCTTTCCAATTGCTTTACGTATTTCTTTGGCCCCATATGGAATGCACTATGAGATATATATTGTTTTGGGCTAAACTTTCTTTTTCTTTTTTACTTCTCTTTTACTTCTGCAACAATGCTCATTGTGTTCTCGAGTTCAATGCACAGGCTATTTAATGGGAACCAATTAACAGGGGCTTTACCAGAAGAGTTAGGTTATCTTCCTAACTTGAACAGAATACAAATAGATCAGAACCAAATATCAGGACCACTACCTAGCTCGTTTGCAAACTTGAAAAACACAAAGCACTTGTGAGTAATTTTTTTTTTTTTGCATTTGTAAATTTTCATTTATCAGAAAATTTACTACTGTCATGTAGGGAATATGTTTTAACTTCTTTTTTTTCATTTTACAGCCACATGAACAACAATTCAATTAGTGGACAGATTCCACCTGAGATTTCCGAATTACCCAATCTTGTCCACCTGTAAGTTAAAGGGATTCTCTCTTTATTTCCTATCTGTTAAGCTCGTAATTCCATGGATTAAGTGGTGATGATAAATCATTAACTCATTTTAGTTCACTTATGGGTTAGCTATTTGTTATTAACAAGGAGGATGTTTGCAGCTTGCTTGACAACAACAACTTATCTGGATATCTTCTACCACAAATTTCCGAACTGCCTCATCTTATGATACTATATGTTTTCTCTTTTAGTAAATCGATATTTAATATTAATCTCCCCCATAAATTTCCGTATGTTGCAAGTTATCTTGAAGCTTGATTTAGTTTTGTTGCTTCTCTTGATTGAGCAGTCCAATTATTTGGAATTTCCCATGATTGCCACCTGTAATAACAAAGTCCTATTGGTTAACTTGTGGATCAGAAGAGGAAGTTGTACTTTTGATACTAGTTACACTTTTAAAGGAAAATCGAGTAAATGTTTGTAGTTGCCTAATTAGCTATATTTCATAAGTAACGACTTGTCACATTTGAATGTGATTAGCTATATTTTATAAGTAACGACTTGTCACATTTGAATGTGTCCAAGATGAACTACTTCTCATTTAACATGTTCAGGTTTATCAATTTGCATTATTTATATGGCATAACTCAGGTTCACACTTGCTGCAGGAAGATGTATTGATTACTTCTTAAATTAAAATGAATTTATTTTTCAGTAGAACTTTCTGTGTCATATTTTGAGTAATTTTTTTCTTGTTAATTTTACGATCTTTACGTCTAGTAAATTAATATGGGTTTCCATTAGACATGAAAAGATTGAGCTTCTTGAAAAGATTGAGCTTATTGAAAAGATCGTGCTTCAAAACTCTGCTTTCAGTGGAAACTTCAATCTGTAGAATCTGTTAATCCTAAAAGCTATCAAGGCAGATGCATCAAGAGTTACACTGGGCCAAGTTAGCTAGTACCCTTGTCAGACTGAAACAATTCCAAGGTGCTGTTGATGCGGCTCGTAAAGCAAACAGTGCAAAGACATGGAAAGATGTTTGCTTTGCCTGCGTCGATGCTGAGGAGTTCCGTCTGGCACAGATATGTGGGCTTAACATCATTGTACAGGTACAAGTTTCTTTGAATGGTCTTTGAACTACTCTAGCTCTATGATCAAGTGGTCCTTTTAGATCCATTCCTGGGCTGTGAATACTTGATCCTCTTAAAGAGAAAGTTGGGAGGGACCTAGTTAATCTACTGATTTAGTCATGGAGCTTTTAAAAATTTTTCATTTGGAACGTTCTTATTGCTATTTGAATTTGAATACACTTTAATTTGTGAAAATGTTTTCTAGGTGGATGACTTGCCAAAAACTTGGTGCGGATTTAACTAACCTAAATTAATAGGTTAATTTGACCCACTTGTAATAACCGCAAGTGCACGGTGCCTAACTTGTAGACAACGGCAAGTACGGGTCGATCCCACGAAGAAGGTGGATGCAATTGAATTTTAGAATTTAATTAAACTAATTTATAGGAAATGGGGTTACAGCATTTTTAAATCTAAACTAAAAATAAATTAAAATAAGAAAAATAAAATAAGAGATAGATGAAATGAGTTTTTGTGGGCTTGGACTCACCAATGAATTAGCAAAATTATTTAAATCTAAATTACTAAATTGAAAAACGAGAAGCGTTAGGGATGAGAATCCCTTGCTTACACCGAATATGTGATCGTTAAAATCGATTTCAACTTATATCATGTTTCTATCAAACATTAAAAAATTATTTCAAGTAAATACGGTCTTACAAAGTATTAAGTGTCTTTTTAGGGCACACTTAATCAAAGCTTAAGCTTAATATTTTTAGCACATGCTTTGAATATTGATAAAGGGTAATTCTAACTACCAAACATATCAAGTTTAATTTCTCGAACATGCAAGGTGAAAGCAATTTATCAAAATTCAGAAATAAATTGTAATTAACAATTAAGCACACAATTCAATAAAATAAATCAAAATAACTTATACAACCCATTTAGTTTATCACAAGCTCGATGTGGTGGCACTCAGCAGATCAGCAGGTGGTTGTGCACGAATCCCGAGGAAATGGCCCCAAAATGCTCTGTGGTGGTACAAAGTAAAACCGGGGGTGTGAATAGCCGAATTTTGACTCATTCCCGCCTCTGCTACAGTACTGCTACAGTACCTCTCGCTCCGGTCGTCTTCTCCAGCGCGACAGTGGCTCTCGCGGTGATTTTCTTCGCTCCTCGCGACCGTCCTCGAATCCAAATTGCTTCCAGAACCTGCAAAAGACGAACAAAGGTGAGGAAACACCAAATAAAACAGCAAAAAAAACAAACAGAAATTGGGAAGAATACTCCCCTATTTTTGTTGTCGCGGTGGTCTGTTGTGGTGGTGGGACTCGTGCGGAGATGGTGGCGATTGTGTGGGCAGGGGAGAGGAGCAGAGAGTGGTGGTGGAGTGAAAATTGGACGTGAAATAGGGTTGTCACACCCCTGTTTCACGGTGGTGACGGTGGCGGTTGCGGAGCTTGGTGGTGGCGATGGCGAGGTGACTGTGGTGGCGAGGTGACTGTGTGCTGAGTGAGTGGAGTGAGTGAGAGATGGATGAGTGGTGAGGGTGATTGTGAATCACCTTTGAGAGAGGAGCTCCTTTGAGGAAATCTCCATTGAGGAAGAGGTTTTGATTTCTAATTATCTTCTTTTCCCTTCTCTTCCTCCCCCCTTTCTCACCCTATTATCCTCTATTTATAGAAAATAGCCAAGATGAATAGGGATGAGATGATGGGAAGATTCATCAATGAGGGTAGGATTGAGCTTGGCATTGGGTTTGGGTTTAGGTTATGGATTAGGTTATGGATGGGGTTTAGGTTATGAATTAGGTTTCGGGTTTAGGTTTGTGGGTTTTAGGTTATGAACTAGGTGTAGGTTTGTGGATTTTAGGTTAAGAACTAGGTGTTGGGTTTAGGTTTGTGGATTTTAGGTTATGAGCTAGGTGTTGGGTTTAGGTTTGTGACTTGTTTTATACCACCATTGAAATCGACTAATTGTCGTTTGTGACTGCTTTAATATGGATTCATCGTTTACGCTCAAATTCCTGCAAAGACATAAAAACGAAATAATTACTATAAAATATAATAATCGAAACACTAACATGTATAAATTAAGGGATATATTATGTAATAATTATGTGAATATCAAGGAGGTCAGTGACTTTTACCAGAACAGAGGTTGCTTCAATGAGCTGATATCTCTGATGGAGAGTGGTCTAGGATTGGAACGTGCACATATGGGTATCTTTACAGAATTAGGTGTTCTGTATGCTAGATACCGTCCTGAGAAGCTTATGGAACACATCAAATTGTTTTCAACGCGTCTCAACATTCCCAAACTTATACGAGCTTGTGATGAGCAACAACACTGGAAGGAACTCACCTATCTATATATCCAATATGATGAGTTTGACAACGCAGCAGCCACTATCATGAATCACTCTCCGGAAGCATGGGATCACATGCAGTTTAAAAACATTGCAGTCAAAGTTGCAAATGTGGAGCTTTATTACAAGGCGGTGCATTTCTATTTACAGGAACATCCTGATCTTATTAATGATCTTCTTCATGTGCTAGCACTCCGTGTGGACCATACACGTGTTGTGGACATCATGCGAAAGGTACTTGTGGTTTATGATTATTTTAATGTTATAGCAGCGTATCTTTTCATTAGAAGGAATTTAAATTCATTTTCCAAGAAATTCTATTGAAAGTTCAACTCATTTATTTCTCACTCGTTGGTTTCAGGCTGGCCAATTACATCTTGTGAAGCCTTATATGGTTGCAGTTCAAAGCAACAATGTCACTGCTGTGAATGAAGCTTTGAATGAAATTTATGTTGAGGAGGCTAGGAGGATTATGATAGGTTACGGGAATCAATTGAGCTGCACGATAACTTTGATCAAATAGGACTTGCACAGAAGGTGACCATTTATTGTGATTGTTTGCACGATAACAATGTCCTTAATTGAGTCTAAGGTTTGTTTGTTTGTTTTTAGTTTCTCGTTCCTTGGATTCATTACTGCCATCAAGTCATGTCATCAAGTCATCATGTTTTCTCCCAAATAATATATTGTAGATATGAAGAATAGTTGTATCTTGATTCATTGCACATGTGCAGTTTGTAAGTTATATATTATCTTGTTCTACCCATTTTGTGATTTGACTTTGGGAACCCTGTGAGAATTTATCTAGTGCAAATCATAAGTTAAATTGTATTGTTATAACAAAAATAAAATCTAGGTAACCATTAGATTGTATCGTTTTTACCATGATCACAGATGAAATGCTACCCAATTTGTCAGGTGGCTTTGTCAGGAACCATTAGTTTTTTTATATAGGAATTATCCGTGGTCATTGATTGATCGTTTGGCACTTCATGTCATACATCGTGAGTTAGAGTGTCTACTGTTTGCCCAAGGATAGATACATGTTTGTAGACCAATGTGGTTTAAGTATCAGTCTATACAAATAAGAGGTTGCTTTCTTAAATCATGTACACTGTATAGATTTATCAATCTTTGATCTCTCTTGAATCAAACCTATTTGATTACGTGTTCCAAATTCCAATAATGAAAAACTGCATAATCAAATTTTTTTCGACTTTCAACATTCTTTGAATGACACACAATGCACATGTTTTCCTGATTTTCTTTGTTTTCAAATTTTGTTCCAGAGATCATCTTGCAACATATGCAGCAGATCACCAAGCACAATTCATTCTTGGGATTTTCATTTTCATCTTACCTCATCTGATTTTCATTTTTTTTTCTTGAACAGATCAGTAAGCACAGGGATAAGCTGCTAAACTACATGCTATTTCTGAGGATAACTCCTACTCTGTCAAACACATTTATTAATGTTGCATCTCCAATAGTTGATATACCCTTTCATGTGTTCTTCCTGGCGACAGCGGTCGGTCTGATTTCAGCAGCTTATGTCACTGTTAGAGTAAGTCTTTTTACTAATTTCAGGCCTATCATTAGCTTGAGTTTTGGATTCCGTTAGTTTTCTTTTGAGTAATATTTAGCATTTGGTTATAGAATTGCTAGTACTTTTATTAGTTGGCATTCAGCGAAGATATCAATATTAACCCGAACATGAACCAATAAAAATGTTTATTAGCACATCAAGTTGTGTATTGTATTGAGTGTACATGGTATTTCTTTCATCCAAGAAACCATTGTAATTGAACCCTTTGATGACTGCAATGAGTTCACCCTGGTAAAGTGCAAAGAAGAATCCCCTTGGAAAGACATCCAGACCTGAAGTTTTGTCAACAAAGCTTTACTGAAAGGTAGCATGAACAGAATTTAAAGCAAATTAACCATTAACTTCTAAATCCTCTCCATAGAAAAAAATTTGCAGACACTGCTAATCAAACTATAGGTTTGAGCCTCCGAGGTAAGAAATTGCTTCATTCCTGGGATGCACTTTTGGGAACAAACACAAAAATTGTTACAAGGCAATAGTAATGGTCTCCAAGAATCCCCAACTATGGCAACAAATTCAATGGTACCAAGCACTTTAAGTAAGACGCTAAGGAACCCATCACTTCAAGATTTGTCCACTAAGATAACATGAAAGTGAATATCTTGTGTGGAAAAGCTTGTGACAGCATTATGACACTGGGGTTCAATCAAGCATATATTAAGAGGAGTGGGTAGCACAGCTGGGAGAACTTGCTTGCGAATTGTAAAAGGGTAGTGAGAGAGCTCTAAGATCTTCTTAAGTTTTATTTTTTACTTGTTAAAAATTTATTATGTTTTGATCTTAGCTTTAATGCCTATGGAAAAAAGTTGTTCGAGCAAAATTTGATGTTTGAGGAGATGGGGGATTAAGGTTGAATTCCTAAACATCCCACTTGAACACTAGGTTTTCTTGTGGAAGTTTGTGGATGAAAATTTCTTAATGTTTGTAATTCCGGAAAGTGGATTCCTTTACCTTGGGAAATAGCATAAAGCTAAGGTCTTGGCAATTATGAGTCGGTGGGTGATGAAACTCTAAGACTAGTTTTCCAAGCATTTTTAAAGGTTTTTGAAATTCGAATGGGGGTGAATAGAGTTGGGAATTATAGGAGAGGGTAATTTGTGTCTGTCACAGGTTTTAAATTGTAGGCTTCTGTTAGATTCAGGATCCAAGAGTTAATTCGACAGTTAATTTGACAGTCAGAGTAAGAGATTTAAGTGGTCGGTCCTACTTTTCAGTGTTCTTTCTGATTGATTTTAGCACATTGAACTTTCTCAGTGACTTATTAGCAGTCTCGTGAAGGACAATGAGTGGATATTGTGTTGGAATTTGATTACCTTGAATCTTAATATGGCATATTGCCACAATCTCGAGGTTGATAGTTTTGTTTTAGATGATCACAAGGGTTCAAAGGAGGGCCTAGAAGCAGATCATATCAGAAAGCAGGGACTTGCTCTAGGGTTAAGTGGATTGTCTAATACTATAATGGAGGAAGTTTCACAACACTGGTAATGGAAGAAGGAAAAAAAAATACTTAAATATCATCAAGAATGAACAAAAGAGATTAACAATTCAATTTTATTTTTTTACAAAACTGTGATTTGTGAGATAGGCTGTGTAGCAGCTGACAACTTCATGGGGAAGGCAAAGTAAAGTGTGTTGTTTTCAATTTAATATAGTAGATGAACAATAAAAACTTCTCGTCTTAGAAGTGGTCATCACAAGGGGCACTGAATATAAAGGTCTATACCAGTGTCCTAAATCAAGAGATACCTCGTCCTTGATTTTACAGCCCCACATCTACCTTTGCTAGTATGGTCTTTTAGACTTCTATGCTCATTGTACTGATTTCATATTTTATTTATTAATTTATGGTAAGTCTTGGCTATAGTGATTTTTCTTAAGGCTAAATATTAAATATTTATTTATTTAATATTAATTAAATTTATTAATAGATGGACTACTTGATGTCTAAGTAAACATTCTACAACTTAATGCTTGGTCACAGTAATGTAGTTGGTTTTAAGAAAGAATGAGTGACAATATTTTCTTTGAAAACAATTGAGGAATGCAACCAGTAACAATCTCAAGAGGAGACTTTTTCTTGAATTTTATAGGATGGATATAATCCTATATATATTAGATGTTTTAGCATGTTTCCCTTTCCAATGCATTTTGACCTTACTTTCGCTTGTCATCACTCTCATCAGGCTGGGCTCGCTCTTGGGGATCTCAAGTCAGTCAAGGATTTATACGATTTTAAGACTCTTGCCGTGCTTTTCCTTATTGGATCAGTCTCCATCTTTCCCACCATTCTTAAGAGGAAACGGACATATGAATGAAAGTTTTTGCAGATTCGTATGAAAATTTTGCAGGTCGTTTCCCTGTTGTACCACAATTTAGGTGGCTAGGAGGAACAATGTTGACTATTTTCCATTCTATATTACCTGCTGAGCAACTTTAATGCGCCTTTACAGATCCATGCTACTGCCATCTAGCACGTGTAACTGAAGGTCTACAGGTACTCCTGGATTCGTTGTACTGTTAAATGTATACACATTATTTTTCTTTGCTTCTGTTTTTTTAGTAGTTTGGAAGCAACTAATCAGATTGAACATCAGGGACATAACTACATTCTTTTCCTTCTTGAAGCAATAAAGAACACTCAGATTATATATAATTTATTGTGATTGTTTGCAGCCTTTGAATTTTTAGAATGTAATGCTGGTTGTTTTTATAGGTTGAGAAACATGAACTACTTGAAATGAGGCGGATTGCTATCTACATTTATAAGAAAGCTGGTAGATGGAAGCAATCTATTGCATTATCGAAAAAAGACAACCACTACAAAGATGCAATGGAGACCTGCTCACAGTCTGGCGCATTAATTCATTTTTGTAAACACATTGTACAAGTGTAGGAGATTGGCAATCTCGAATTGTGCCTAATACATTCTAGTCTATCATACCATTGTAACATTTACATTCCAATCAAATAAATCTTTCCTTCCCGTGGAAGATTCTCTGTGATTGCATTATCAGTTTGAAATTGGATTGTTCCAATTCTGCAGTAGCAGCAAAAAAAAATTGAACTTTTTTTTATTATATTATTTTCGCAACAAACCAGATTTTTTTTTTTTGAATTTTGTTTTAAATGCCAACGACTTACAACCGTGGTCGCATCTTGCCACGGCTGTAAACCGTGGTATTTCTTAATCAGTTGCCACGACTTAAAACCGTGGCCACGACTTGTCACGGCTAAAAACCGTTGCTATTACGTTTGCCACGGCTTATTTCTCACAGTTTAGCCACGGCTTAAAATCGTGGCCAGGGTTAGCCACGGCTTCAAACCGTTGCTACTTTGTTAGCCACGGTTTAAAACCGTTGCTATTATCCATACCTTATCACGGCTTAAAACCGTGGCTATTGTGGCCACGGCTACAAACCGTTGCAATTGCTCTTGCAACGGTTTAAAACCGTGACTAAATGCTGAATATCACCACACCTCCTCAAACATAAAACCGTTGCTAAAATGTTTAGCAACGGTTTATAGCCATTAAAAGGAATTTCGCGACGCCTCTGTAGCCCACGGCTCTTAACCGTGACAATGGGTTATCCCCACGGTTTAAAACCGTTGCTAATGGGGACTTTTGGTGTAGTGTGTTTATGCACAATCTTATATTTTTAGATTGCTCGACGAAACTTGTTTTTTAAATCCAAGTGGGGGATTGTTGAAAATTGTTTTTTAAAAATCCGAGTGGGGATTGTTGAAAATTTGGTTTTTAAAAATAAAATCAAATGGGTGTATACCTGAATTTGAACCATGGACCTCTCTCCTATTTTGATATATGGATCACTCTCTAAAGTTAGTCCCATATCTATTATAAAACTCTTTGTGGTAGAGTTTATAAAGAGATTGTTAGGACTTGGGCTTGGACCCTTTGGGGGTACCACTCTTTTATGAGGGGAAAAATAGTCTTTCGCGCCCGCCACCGCTGTCCGATTGGGTCGGGTCATTTAGAGAGCAACCCATTTTTTGCTGAAAATTTATTTAAACGAAAATAAACTTTTGATTTTCTGAAGAGGGATTGTATCTGGACGTCCATCTAAAATACACACGTTTGGCATATCTTGCGGTGGGATTCTTACGTATCCAGAAGGGTTCTCATTGTATCTGGACGCTTTCTTAAAGCAAACGGTTTCCACATTTTTATTATTAATTGTTGTTTTAATTATTATGTATTTAGCTGCGTTTTTGTTTTATAACGAATGTGATTTTTCACTATAAATATAACACAAAAACTCACAGTTCTATACCAGTAGGAAAACAGCAAACGAAAGTATTTCGTGTTGAAAAGAAAGAGATTTTTCATTTTAGTAATGAAGTGATTTTAGTTTTTGCAAAAGTGATTTTAGTTTTGCAAAAAAAAAAAAAATGATTCTTGCAATTCATACTGTATTGGTGATTCCGAGCAAATCAAGAGATTGAGGGTGACTAGTATACCGTTCATCAACTGTGCAATTGCTTAAACGAGATAGAGAATATTCTGGGCTGTTTTATCCTGGGGACGGCGGGGCTTTTACACTGCTTGCACAATTTTGGGCAGAGCCGCGAAACGTCTTAAAGAGAGCGACCTAGTCCGCGACTCAACCCAAGAACAATTGGTACATTTGTTCTTTATCTTTTAATTTGAATTATTACAGCATTCTTTTACAGCAGTTTCAACACTTTTTGTCCATAAAGAGGAGAAACCAGAAAACTTGCCACTGAACATTCACACACTAAAGATCTATTTCATTGAGAAACTTTGCTAGTGTTAATCCATATAAAAGATTAATGATGTTCGAATATGAGTTTATTTTTTAATTTTTTTCATCACAATTAAGCTAGACAAAAAGGACTAAAGAAAAAATACAATAATAATTGTTTAAAGACTATTGAACAGTTCCAGCTTCACCATAAAGATACTCTATATCACCTTGCACGAGTCCATAGTTTCCCATACACAACTGAAGGCGCGTTTGCGTCACAAACATAACAAGAAAATGCAAATTCTACTAGCTGGCTCTTCTTTCTCAACTTCGTCTCTCCCACGATTTTGATTTTCTCCTCCTCCTCCTACTACTACTCTCCGCGTTGCCAGCTCCTGCTCTTTCTCAGTTTTGCCATTGACACTTCCTGAAACTACCAAAACACCCCTCACCCCTCCAACCAAAACTCGACGTATTTCCTTACAATCAGACCCAATTGAATGCTCGGCCTCACGACCAAACATTTCTTGCAACTGACCCCACAAAATAATATGCCACGTGGCAATCTCAGAGAGGAGATCAAACACGGATTATGTGTTCTTTGAATTGATGACTGGTGAGGCTCCTCATTTGAATTGGCTCCAATTAATTGAATGACTAAACTACACCTCTGCATTTCTGACTAGCATAACTTGCACCCCATTTGCAATATGTAACCAACTACTAAAATGATTTATATAAGCTTACAGTAGAAAAGTCACAAGATATTAGGTACATAATTCAGAAGTCAAAACTCATAAGTCTAAATAATTAGTAAATTACAGGGTATATATTTGCTTGGTTGAAACTATATAAAGACCTTCTCTACAACCTTCGAAAGCATTACCAACTTCGATTCCATAGAGTTGAAGCTACTCTTCAACTATAAGGATAGCGGGGTAGCTACATTATCTCTTTGGGTGGAGATGGGGAAGTTTCAAGCTTTGGCTTTAACGTTTGTGATCTCTCTAGTTGCATTAGGTAAAGTTCATGTTGATGCCAAGTTTTCAAAGAGCATGTACTTCACTTGGGGTGCTCAACACTCATCCTTTCTCGGAAATGGAGATGATCTTCAACTTGTGTTGGATCAAACTTCAGGTATAAATATCTTTGATGTTTGGAAACTATTACCTGTTGGAAGTTATTGTGTAATGTGTTTCGATAATGGATAACTAACGTAAAATCGTACTCTTACCAACCTAATGTCTGGCCAGGATCTGGGGTTCAGTCTAAGAAAGGGTTTCTCTTCGGAAGCATTGAAATGATGATCAAATTAGTGCCTGGGAACTCTGCAGGGACTGTCACAGCCTACTATGTAAGTCTTAATTAAAGCACAGCAATCACAGTCCTGACTCCCATATCTTGTATCATTGTTATCTATATACATTCTCGATTCCTTCCAAGACCAGGTAGTGTGTGTTCTAACATGGTTCTTTATCGATTGTTTGCAGTTGTCTTCTACCGGTAACAGACATGATGAGATAGACTTTGAGTTCTTGGGGAATGTCTCGGGACAGCCTTTCATCATCCATACAAATGTTTATACTCAAGGAAATGGAAGTAGGGAGCAACAGTTCTACCCCTGGTTTGACCCAACCGCTGATTTCCATAACTACACCATACACTGGAATCCAAGTGAGATTGTGTAAGTTGATGATGATTTTAGAAACATGCTCTCGCCTATCTATTTCATTAATTTAGGCGTCATCATCACCTATAATCATGTTATAAATTTGCTACTGTTTCAGATGGTTTGTGGATGGGCTGCCAATCCGTGTCTTTAGAAATTACGAGAGTGCAGGAGTTCCTTTCCCAAACAAGCAAGGAATGAGGGTTTATTCGACATTATGGAATGCTGATAACTGGGCAACCAGAGGTGGGCTTGAAAAGATTAATTGGGGCAGTGCACCATTCATAGCTCGATTCAGACATTTTAGGGCAAGGGCTTGCAAGTGGAATGGGCCAGTTAGCATCATCCTGTGTGCTGCTAAAACCCCAGCTAACTGGTGGAACTACCCAGCATACAGCAAGCTAACTTATTCTCAGATAGGTCAGATGAAGTGGGTCAGGGACAACCACATGATCTACGACTACTGCAAAGACACTAAGAGATTCAATGGACAGATGCCCACTGAATGTTATAAACAGCAATTTTAATAGAGAGCTTAGCAGAAGCAGCGCTAATCTTCAAACATATCATGTTTGATAGTTGATGAAATAAGTCGAGAAAGGTCCTTTTTTTTTTTTTCATTCTTTCATCTATTAATCAGCCCACAAAGGCCCTATTTTTGTTCTGTAAAATAAATATACAAGTTGATTTGGTATCTCACTACAAGAAAAGTCCTCATTTATAACATATGTTTATAGCGTTTTTGCCCAAAGTGCTATAATTGACTGAATTCACGGACAATTAAAACTGAAAACGCTATAAACCAAAGGCGGGCGCGGGAACTTAAAAAAGAAAGGCGGGACTGGAATTCACGGACGCGGTTTCATTTTTGGTTTGTGTGAGCAAATAATAAAAAAACGCTACTGCTTCACTCTCTCCATCTCTATCGATCTTCTAAATCAAGTTCAATCTCTCCATCTCTCTCAATGAAGTTCATTCTCCATCTCTCTGATTCAAGGTTAAACCTCCTGCATTTGAAGATATTTGTCTCTCTCTCTATCCTTCCCTTCAAATATTGTCTCCTTCTAGTGTTTTTGTGTGACTTCGCATCTAAAAAACCTCTCTTTCTCTCTCTTTGGTTTGAGATCTAAATTTTAAAAAATTCGGAGAAGTTTTGAAAGAATTTTTCTCTATTCATTCATTTATTTATCTCTACTCGCTCAATCCAAAAGAGGACTCTCGAACGGATCGAAGAGAGGCAAGTTTTTGAGTTATTTGTGTTTTGTTTTCATATCAGATCTTGTTTTTGTTTCATCTTCATCATATCTATTTAGTTTTTTTTAGAGCACGTTGAGGTTTTGATTTGATAATAATCTCCTCTATTCTAGTAATCGATTTATGTTAGATCCTATTGATTTTTGTGTTTCAATTGGATCTCGGAATTTGTTTTATTGCTTTTTTCCCTTCATTTCATATGTTTCGAGTGAGATCTTTAGCCGAATTGAAGGTCATTTCAAAGGAAATTTGATTGATCGAGTTTGATTTGATGGAGCATTTGATAAAAATGATTGATTGAGATTCAAATTTCTGTGTTGTTGTTAAACAACTTTGCATGTATTGTTTTTGTTAATGGGTGGCTTTGAAATCATTGAAATCCTAAAGGAGGATGAAAAGAGATCGATTGTACGCTTGATTGCTTGCTTTGCATTTGAGGAGAGCAGAGGATATTACTGTGTGTGGTTTTCATCTTTCTGTGCCCAATTTTATTTCTCACTTATCTCTCTCTATACTCTGCAGTTCTTGTCTCTCGGGGCCGATTTACTTGGTCGATCTATTCTCTCCAAATGTTTGCATTTTCAATCTATTCGGGGCGCCCAAATTGTCAAGGTATTGGATTGGTCTTTTCCTTTCACTTTTCATCAATTCTATGGAGTTCTGTATGTGGGTATTGCGTATTGATAATTGTTATGCCAGTTTTGGTGAGTTATTGATTATGGGTTTGCCATTGTTGCTGAATTAATCTAGTTCGTTCTTCTGTGTTTGTATGAATCCTAAGTGATATGTATCATCTGGATTTTCCAATTTCATGAGTGGTTAATTGAAAAACGAACAAAATATGAGTTTTTGGTCATTTCATAATATGAGTTTCTGTTGCCTTTGTAATTAACTTTCTAATGGCATACTTCTGAATTGTTTGCGATGGTAATGCGGTCTTTAGCTATTTTATCTTAATGGCTTTCCACAAAGAACATTGACAGTAACAAACTAATTCCATGTTTTTGGAACACAATTGGGGGACTACAACAAGGTGTAGCATTCTCATTTCCTTCTGAAAAGAACATGAATATAATATTTTCTAATTAAGATCGAAGACTCGACAATTTCCTTTTCTATTGTATTGAAAACAAATAATGCACTTTTACCATTTTATGCATTCTTTCACTTCTCAATTCGTGAATATGCCTACAATGATTTAGAAGCAAGTAGATTCCTAGATGGGTAGACTAATATGCCTTCTTTCACACTCGGTCTGTTTCACATTGTGAAATATGGCATCAAAATAAGTAGCTTGTATAACCTTACGCGTAAGTATCTATAAAATTTGAATATTTTGAATACTATGATACAAATTATAATTTTTTTGAAAGTTGGGTGTTCAAACTTCGTAGAGTCTTAAACTGATCTTCATTGAGCTTAATAAATTTTTAATTATTTGTACATATCAGACTTTCTTATGTAGTTTAAATTGTGTCTATATTCTTATGTGGAGCTTTTTGGTTCCTACCATCTATTTTGTTTTTTTTGTGATTTGATTAAATGGCTCTCACCATATCATCGTGTTCAATGGCCCTCGCCATATCACCGGTAACAAACTAATTCCCAGTTGCGATAATAATATATGCTAAATTTTTTTTCAGTCAAAATCCATATTTCAGAAATCCTGTCAGTAAAACCCAATTTAAACCAAACGTGCTTAGAAAGTATGTGTATGATGTTGATGCATTTTACTTGACATGTTTGATGAGTTGAACTTGAATATGATAGTTGGGTGTATTTTGTTTAAATTGATGATGATTTGTTGAGTTTGTTGTTTTGAATCTTAATGTATTTATATTCAACATAGAACTCATGTTTTCAAATAAATTGTGTTATTGGCATCAATTTTTCTAATTTTGAAGTAACTCAAAATTAAGCCTACAATTAGAAATGTAGTTCCAAGTGAACTTGCTTTGATGTTTATGCATACTTTTTTTTTGGAAGGTGAGCAGGGTTTTTATAGGATCCCAGAACCCATTAAAGACCAGAACTGGTCAACACACCATAAACTGATAAAGATGCCGCAAGCTGGGTTCGAACCCATAACCAAGTGATACCATCCGCCAAGCTCCAACCGTTGAGCTGTCATGCCATTGGCTATGCATACTTATTCATTGTTGGGCGTAGTTTTCATTAAAAATAAAAGTCATTCAAGTTCAAAGTACAACCCATCTCTAAATCACCATTATTACTATTACTATTACTATTACTATTACTATTACTATTACTATTACTATTACTATTACTATTACTATTACTATTACTATTACTATTACTATTAGCATAGACTGATGCAGGAAGTCGATGAGTTGTTAGGTTCATATTTCTTCTAATGTGAATTGCTTTGAAACATTCAAAATATACTAGTTTGTGCTTCAGACGATACTGCCAAGTA
The DNA here is from genome assembly GCA_003290165.1 of Berberis thunbergii. Classification (NCBI taxonomy): domain Eukaryota; kingdom Viridiplantae; phylum Streptophyta; class Magnoliopsida; order Ranunculales; family Berberidaceae; genus Berberis; species Berberis thunbergii. The sequence goes on from QNQO01002467.1 coordinate 58,065, forward strand.
ACTTTCTGCTGCCATGATAAATGTTTGTTTCTGCCATTTATCGATTCCGCAATGTATTTGCTACCAGTTATCACTACAATCTTCTTGTATCTATTTGCCATCGCCCATTCACTTGCTAGTCTGACCATTTCTAGTTCAGCTTCAAAACTTGCTTTCATACATTTTCTGCACCATCCTTTATTAATCCATATTATCTTTCCATCTGCATCAGTCGCGTAGAAAGCAAAACAACCATCACACATGTTCTTGTGGAAAGCAACATCAGTGACCAGCGTAATAAATTCACGACCTGCTGATGTCTTTGCCCGCTCAAAAAATTATTGAGATAGAAGAATTATTTGCATTTGTGTCTCCTTGTGGTGTATCAACTCTGACATTATTGGCATTTGATTGTTGTTCCAAGTTGTTTGAGTCCTGCCAAAATTTAACTGAACTATCTGCAAGTCTTGCTATCATCTGTACCCTGAATTTTTTGTGTTAAAAAATCATATTATTTCTAGCCTGCCAAATATGATCTAGGACTGCAACTGTTCTATTCATGCAGTGTTCCCAATATGTAAGACCTTATTTGAATTTATTTGAGGTTGTTATAAAGGATTAAATTCAGCCACACTCATTAAGAAATTATACTTGCAAGAGTTTTGATATATATTTATGTTTATTTGGCAGGATGAAGAAGGGTGATGAAGAAAAAAGTGATTGGAAAAAAAGACAGAAAAAAGGAATCTATGTACTTTGAATAAATGACATTTTCATGTTATGTTTACATGTTATGCTATAATGAGATTTAATTAGTTTGTCATTGTACTTATGTTTCTACCATGTACTAGTATGATTATGATATAAATGAGGGTTTTCCTACATGGTCGGATTTTATTTAATGTTGCATTTTTAATAGTAGGTAGACATTGCAAATGATACCTACATAGCTAAAAACAAATGGGCAAAAAAAAAAAAATTAGCGTGGGCTTTTAATAGCACTTTTAAAGTGCCATAAGTAATTAATTTTATAGCATTCTAAAAAAACTGTATAAAACTATGTAACAACATTTTTTAAACCCTATGAAAAATGTTATAACAATGTTTAACACTATACAATATCATTTTCTAAACGCTATAAAATGTGTTACAACAATGTGTCAAAACACTTTTAATAGCGCTCCAAAAACGCTATCATAAAGCTAGAGTTTTAATAACATCGGTTATCACAACATGTAATTTAATGTTGTCATATTCGGTTATAGCATTTTGACATGTTATAAATGAGGATTATGGTGTAATGATAAAAATATTATTGATTTTGCTTGTGGAGGTGTGATTTTGGAAAAGAACAGTGAAGAAACTATTAAGTTGTTTGGAACCCTAAGTGAAAATTCTCAACAATTACATCAAAAGGGAGGTCAGGAGTGAAAGGTAAGGGTGTTAGGAGGTAAACTAATGTTGGAATCCAAGCTCAGATGATGACAATGGAGAGGAAGCTAGATATGTTTGTGAAAGCAATGCCAACCCAGAAAACCTCACCAGTTCAACAAGTTGTTCAAGTTGAGGTATATGTTATATGTTCTCATTCTAATCATACTACTGAGACTTGTCTTATTTCTTCTTTTTACAGAGCGAGAGTTTGCAAACTATGTGATCTTCCTAAGAATAACCCCTATTCCAATACTTATAATTCAGGGTGGAGAAATCACCCTAATTCCTCTTGGAGTGGAAATCAGAACAGTTCGGCAACAAAGAAATTTTTAGCAGGAAAATAATTTTCAACCTCCACAACAAGGGGTACATCTAAATCTAGAGCAGAAGAAGGATGGTCATGAAGGTTCCATACTTCAATTCATTACTACACAACAACATACGAATGCTCAAACCATTCAAGTCATTCAAAAATTATAGGCACAAGTAGGGCAATTGGCAAAGGCATTGATTGAGAGAAATAAGGAAGAGTTTCCAGCACAAACCATACCAAGCTCGGGAGGACACGAGCAGCTCAAGGCCGTGACAGTCTTTAGAAGTGGTAAAGTTATTGACAATAAGGTGGGAGTAGATGAGAATGAGGAGAAAATATAAGTGGACGAACATCCAACAAAAACCACAACCTCCAACAAAAGGTAACTGAAAAGGAGAAAATGATATTGCAACCCTTCCCTCAAAGGTTAGTCAAGCAAAAGAAAGAAACCCAATTTCGTGATATTTTTGAAACTTCAAGGAAAGTAAAAATTAACATTCTTTTACTTGGCGTAATTCAAAAGATTCCATCTTATGCCAAGTTTTTAAAGGATTGTTACCTACAAAAGAAAATTTCAGAAATATGAGAAAGTTTCATTGAATGAAGAGGTAAAGCAAATTTGCTGAGAAAATTACCGCCTAAACTAAAATATCCAGGCAGTTTTTTATGCCATGCAGAATTGGTGGTAAATTCTTTGAATGGACTCTGCTTGATTTAGGAGCCAGTATTAATTTGATGCCTTATACGGTTTATGGGAAATTGAAGTTGGGATAACTTAAACCAGCTTCAATTACATTGCAATTGACAGATAGAAACATTAAAAGACCTAGAGCTATTTTAGAGGATGTTTTGATTCAGGTAAATCAATTTACTTTACTTGTGAATTTTATTGTTTTAGATATTGAAAAATCTTATATGCTATCATTTTTTCCTGATATTTTAGGTAGATCCTTTATGCATACTTCTGATACGAAAAATTATGTTAAAAAAGGTATTGTAAGCATGAAAGTAAATGGAGAAAATATAGATTTTAAGGTATTTGATGCATTAAAATTACCCAATGATGAACATGATTGTTTCAATATTGATGTTGTTCAAAGTGTCGTTGAGCAAGTGTTGTAGGTACAAAACATTGATCCATTTGAGGATGTCATCACTCATAATTCCACTAAGCTGAATCCTGAGCATGAAGATGACAGTGTGATGATAGACATCATTAAGGCCATACACTCTCATGAGGCTTTTAAGTCTCCTTCAATTAAATATGCACATTCTTTTGAAACTTTTGTGCCTACTAATACAACTCTTGTTCCTTCCTGTGTCAGGGAACCAAATATGAAACAGGCAGGTGACAAGAGAAAGCTACAGCTGAATGAGTTAGAATAATTGATGAATGATGCCTATGAGAATGCCAAGCTGTACAAGGAAATAACCAAGGCATGTAAAGATAAGAACCTTATCCAGAAAGAGTTTCATGTGGAACAAAAGGTGTTGATCTACAATTCAAAATTGAATTTTTCTTTCTTTTGGGAAGCTCAAGTCTAAGTGATATGGTCCTTATATTGTGACCAAGGTTTTCCGTCATGGAACTATGTAAGTTCATAGCAACAAAGAGAAAAATATAACATTCAAAGTGTATGGACATAAAGTGAAGCCCTACATTGAGATGAACTTTGAGCCTATATATGATAACTTAACTCTCCACTTTGCTCAGTACATGACATGAGAGTCGTTCAGTCTAGCTAAAGACTGTAAACTCAACATTACTTGGCAGGTAACCCAACGAGCAGAGAAGAAATTTATGCTAAGGCGCTCGCGAGTTATATAATTCCAGCTAAGTCCCTCATTTGCTTATTATTTTTTTTCATATTTTGTGTTGCTAGGTTGTTAGATAATTTTAGTTCTCCACCTCATCATTACACCGAATTGATTTAACATTGAGGACAATGTTAGATTCTGGTTGGGGTGTGGAAAGGTTTTTTTTATGTTGTGATTAGTTGTAGGTAAAACTAAAAATAATAATAAAAATATTTAAAAAGTATTAAATATCAAAATTTTGCAATGATGTCTTGGCATGGTTATGTTGAACTTAATGATATTAAGTTTTTTTTATAATGTTGTTGAACTTTAGTTTTGATTCAAAATTCATTAGCGAGTTTAAAATGGTGAATACATGATCAAATATTTAGGAAATCTAAATTTGTACTACTTATTTTTTGTTAGTGTGTATTTCACATGTTTCACTTTGAAATTAACACATGCACATTGGCACATAATGTGGGATATGAAAAGGTGAAACCAAATACGTGTGGTTATATCTTAGGATAAATTGGTAGATTTGTTGGATGAGTAACCTTGGCATGATATTAATGTATAAAACTAGTTTAGCTTCATAGTCTTTTTTACTCATGTTAGTAAACCTGTAAGGGTGTTTTTACACCTAATGTCCTAAAACTATCTAGTTTGGGAGTCATTGGTCTAAAGCTCGATACATAGGTCAATTAGAAACTAAAGGGAGCTAGACATTGTACATGTTGAAGTCGAGTTGGGTTGTTTTAGCTTCGTAGTCTTTTGATTCGAGTTAGTAAACTTGTAGGGGTGTTTCTACACCTAATGCCTTAAAGCCATTTGATTTGGGATTCATTGGTCTAAAGCTTGATAAACGGGTCAATTAGAAAATGTAAGGGAGTTAAACATTGCACAGTCCATGCATAAATCCTTGATAATAAAAAATAAAAAAGTGAAAAAAATGGTCTTAATTTATGTTAGTACCATTGCCTTGGTTGTTTCATCAAATGGAACTCCAATGAATTCTGACGTTGTAAGTCGTGCATATAGGAACTACTTTTAAGCTCCATGATTATGAGTTGATTCATTTTACACCAAAGGGGACTCGTGTCTTCTTACTAGTCATTTATAAGTGATGTACCCTAATTTGGAGTTCCTAAAACTTATGAAGATGGAGTTCATTATTTTAAATTTGCTAACAAATGAGAACCATATTTTTTGATACTTTACAATTTGTGGCATTTGTTGAATTAGAAGTCAAGACTGAGCAATTTGTTGAAAATAATACAGTGTTTGAAGGTACCACTATGGTAAAGCCTCATAAGACTATAACTCGCCCACTAGGAACGCTTAGGGGTTTAAATGTTTGTTGCATTCACTACATGCAATCAAAAGTACCCGCAAAAGTGGTGTAGATAGGAGGTTTATTTTAGTTGTTTTCTTGTCTTAAGTTTTTTTCTAGTTAAGTTTAAATCGCTTGAATTGCTAAAGACTAGCAATAAGCTGGTTTGGGGGTGTGATGAGTGCATAAAAACGCACTCTAAACATCACTTTTCAAAGTGTAATTGTTAGATTGTTTGGTTAATTGAAGTATTTTTATAATAATTTTCTACTTAGCTATATGATGTGTATTTTGGTATTTGGTAGATATTTTAATAGTATGCTAAGGAGAAAAAGAAAAACTAATTTCATGTGTAAGGCCGAGTTGTTAAAGAAGGAAGCCTAATTAAAGATGAAAACTCAATTTAACAAAGGATTTTTAAGTTAGAAAACCGTTGGGAAAGATAATGAAGTTGATATGAAAAAAAAAAAGTCTAAGAGGTTTTGGGGGTTAATCAAGGAAATTCCTCCCTTTCTGGCGTGAAATTCCCTCTCTATGACTGCGAAGAATTACCTATCTCTTTGGCAGTTGCCCTTTTTGCTACTAGGCATGAATACTTTGAAATAGAGAGGAATTGTTGGACGTTTGACAGAGAAAATCTATCTTTGTTTTGCTGCTAGTAGCTCTTTTTCTTCGTGCTGCTAAATAGGTGAATTTCTCCTTGCTGTTGTGTGAAGGATGCATAAAGAAAAATAGAATGTGACGAAGGATAAAGGGGACAGAGGGGAGGAATTGCTCCTCCGTGGCTGCTTTGTGAAGAGAAAGGGGAATAACTTGTTGTGTGAAGAAGGATGGGAGAGAAGGAAAGCCTAGTTACTTCCTTCTAGCTATTTGCACCACCATAATATTTTGTACCACCATAGAGGACGAACTTTCAATCAATTTCCTAATTTTCTTAACTCTTCGATGATTTATTTTAATAATTTTTTATGGCACTATGTGTAACTAAACAATTTAAATACAATTAATCCAATCCTCATGGGAATGATCTTATTCTCACTATCTATACTATTTGTGTGATCTTGTGCACTTGCGAGTTCAAACATACATTTAGAAACTTATTAATTAGGTTACTATTTTTACAACAATTTCTTGAGGATTGTCATTTGTTGGATACAATACATAAGCCAGTGGCTGGATAATCCTTAGTTTTGTCCTAAACCTAAACTCCAATGTTTACTTCCAACCTTTTGGTGCAGGTAAATGGGAGAAAGAAAGATCTCACTACATATTGATTGAACTCCTTCAACAATTTTCCATTTGGTAATTTTTAGTCTGTCAAATGACTTGAGGAAAAAATTATGACTTTTGGCATGAAATATGAAAGTGATAACTGAGTGTTTTGTTACGAATTATTGCTACTACTAATCCCATGGTCTTGTGCTTCAATACAACAGATAATAAACCAAACAATCTAAACGAAGGCAACCAACCAACCAATGCAATAAACGAAAGGAAACAAAAAAAACAAAGAACACAAGAATTTAATGTGGTTCGACCAAACATGCCTACATCAATAGAGCGCACGGCAATCCATTGTGAATCTGAGAATCAAGGTTTGCAATCACCAAATAAGCGCCACTCAATCCTTAGGTACTTCCAAACCTCCTACAAGAAAGCCTATTAAAATTCATATAAGGAAATCATATTCTCTCATACGAAGAAACTTCCTATTATCCCGTACAAGGAAACTTCATATTTCTCTCATACAAGGAAACTTCCTATTTTCTCATACTAAGGGGTCAATAATCTGAAACTAAAAATATTCAAGTCCTCAAATCTCAACATGCTCAAGACACTACACCATAAATGTTTATTCATAGCGTTTCAAAACTGCTATTGTAGGATATCATAGCGTTTAGTAAACGTTGTGTCTACCGGAGCTATATATGATAGGTACTGGGTTATTTATAGCATTTCATAAGCGCTATTGTAAGTAGACCATTTATGGCGTTTTTCAAGTGTTATTGTTTAGCATGTAATAGCATCTTAAAATGATATGGTTAAACCTGTAGTAGCGAGTAAAAAGTGTTATTGTTTAGCTTGTGACTACACTTAAAAAATGCTATTGTCTAGTTACTAATAGCATTTCTGAAAAGCTATTGTCTTCCCTCACGTAGCATTTAACAAATGTTATTGTATTAGTTTCTATAGTATTTCTCAAATCCTTTTTTTTTTCTATAGCACTCTTCAAGTGCTATCAAATGACTTTTTATAACACTGATTTCTTTAACCATAGAAGATAATATTGCATATATTATATGTAAAGCATCCAAATGATCCAAAAATAGATATTGATCATCTCATAAACATACAAACTACCATCACGATTCGAATAAAATACGATAAAAATATTATCTCAATGACAACATTTGTATCAAAAGCACTACACTATATCTCAATGAAAATTGATCTCTTCACTCCCACCATTACATGAATTTGACATAAAGTTGTTGGGCAGTCTCATACTTGGCACCGTGGTGGTTGTAGAAACAATAATCCCTTATTGAAGTCAATAAAAGTACTTATAAAGCTCATTTCAGGCACCTACAAAACTTAATTTAGAAGAGTTTAAAACTTGAATGATAATCCTTTTGTACCATCATTAGATTACCGACTTGAACCTACAAAAAATAAGTAAATAAATTGACAAACTAGACTAGTCCACCAAAATCAGAATTAAGATAATCCATTTCCAATTCAGTTTTTTTCTAAAATGAATCAAAGAATTAAACATGATATGCTTTATCACCAACTTGCATTTATAAAGTTTGACATGGACACAGACGTACACATGCATGGATACAAGTGGATCTACAAAATTGGTAGTAATTCACCTTCTTTTAATTTGTGTAAGGATTTCACCACTTAGGCTTTTAAGAACCAATTCATGATCATGAAATAATTGCTAAGTTTTCTACTAAGACAAACATGTTTGAATTCGAGCATATATTCAGGAATTTAAGACCAAGAGAGATATTCATTCAGGCATTCAAATATATATTACAAGTCTTGATCTATGCTTACCAAAGCTCTAAATCATAACAACTTTGTCTGCTGGCCATGCTACTGTAGTACCAATGGCATATTCAATAAATTCCAGCTCAGATGTAGGCTTCCAAAGAGATGCAGTAGGAACTTTTGGACTATCTACCCAAACTCTAATAGCATTAAGACCCAAGGAACAAAATGAACAACCTGATCTGAATTACTTGAAGACCAATGTCCTTCAGCAACTACTTGTCCCGAACCACTAACATCCAACAACTTGCACTTTTTCTTTGAGCCGGTGTTCACACTCTAACAACAAGTCAAACAAGACAAATACGTTAAATTGATGAATCACTTTACTAATAGATTACTGAAGATATATATAGTTCTACACCAATACACTTGATCTTCCATCAGAATATAAAGAAACACATCATATGCATGCATGCCAACAATATTCAAAGTGAACCAACTGTCGTTTTAAAAAAGATATTCAGGTGATAAGTATAAAACATTGCTTTGAAAAGAAAAGAAAAAAACACCAGAAGCAAACAAGTCATATACAAGTATCACTTTTGGCTTGAACATATAGGAAGTACTGAGAGGCTTGAAAGTATACAATAATTTGATCACAACATACCAATTAGTAGTAGAAGTAAGCAAATTCAACTATACCAAAATTGATCACAAGCTTGGTAATCTAATCCTCTACTCATTAATTTAATCATAACATATATACACAAAACTGATGTACTAAACCTCTGCACATTAAACATTAAAGTTCAATTATGCATTGTCTATTTCAATCAAATTTAACTTACATAGGATGCATTTTCGACTTCCTGGTTTTCAGGTATTTTTTCCAAAACAACTTTGTTAGCAGGCCATGCTATAATAGAACCAACGACATCTTCAATGCATGTCATATTAGATGTAGGCCTCCATAAAAATGCTTTATGATTTTTTGAAATATTTACCCAAATAATCATGGCATTAGGTCCAAGAGGAACATCTTGAAATTATAGGAAAGTACCTCAAAACTTTAATTGTAATACATTTTCTAATATCTTTGGTCCTCTTATTTTTCTTCCATCTTGAAACACCACATTTAGGACAATTGTCCAAGTCCTTGTACTCTTTTCTAAATAGACAACGATTGTTCTCACAAGCATGAATCTTTTCATAACTGATCTCAAATGACGTGAGAAACTTTTTAACCAAGCAAAACGACTTCAAAAGTACATTGTCCTGTGGAAGCATGTCTGCCAATGTCTCAAGAAGCTCACTAAAACTTTTATCAGACCATCCACTTTGAGTTTTAAGTCGAATAAAGCTACAATGGCTGATAGCTTGTTATAATTTGAACAGTTCAGGTACAAAGGGGTTTCTATCTTTTAGTTTTGCTATAAAATCATCAGCATGTATGTATCCAGTAGGTTCAATGTAGTCTTCATTAACCAACTGAGTAGGCTTCATATATTCTTCATCAAAAAAAGTCGGTAGCTCTATATAAGTTATATGACTCGTCGTTCCCCATTTTTTCAGGAAAATTGTCATCAATAATTATCTGTTCCCCATGCTCATACCAATAATCTTTACTTTGTTTGTACTTAGCATCCATTCCCCTTATAACCAAATGTTCAACAACAGTACTGCCACACTGATGCTCTACATTGCGACAATCTATGTAAGGGCATAAGATCATTTCAGGATTTCCCAAGTTGTTTGTAACCATTTTCACAAAATTCCATGCTCCTTTCTCGTACTCGGGATCAACTCAATGATAAGAAAAACCTATTACTCTAAAACCTCTTACTTTTCTAATTCTATAATAAATATTTAACTACGCACAACTAATTTTGTACCTGTGAAGACTCACCCAACCTTTATCCAGCATCATATATATTCCTGTAGAACTCAACCCAATAAATTATAAAATTCAAACAAATAACTATTCAAACCTTCATGGGGTAATTGAAAGTTTCATATGTATATATATAAGCAGTACTTGAAGACAAGTCCAATTTCATACTAAATAGATATTCATATAAGTTATGATATCCTCCTCCTTCCTTGCTTTTCTTGCATATTTACTTATTAAGATGATGGCATGTTTGTCTCGTTGAGGAACTAAATTCTCTGAACTATGCTTTTCTTGCATAACACCTTTGCCTCTTTGAGGAACTACCTGTTGGTGTGGTTGTTTATTGTTTGTGCTTAGTTCGATGTTATCACGTGCAAATTTATTGATTTTGGGATGAAGATTACTCACACCAACTTTATTGCTGACCCAAGTGAGTTTTTGCTTCTTGGGTACATTCCTTTGGGAATGTAGCCGATTAGTCTTTCAGGTTTAGAGAATTTTAAGCAGCGTTACTGGAGTTCCACTAGTGGGGCTAACAACGTCAGTCTTTCTTGGATAGAGTTTTTATTTGTTCCAGTAATTAAATCATGTTTATGTTGTTGTTGCTGCTAAATGTTTCTATTGTTATTGAATTTCACGTCCCGAGTTTTGGGAAAACGGATAATCCTATATGGATAATAAGATTTCGTTTTTCTTGAAAATTGGGGCGTGACATTAAGCGTTCTCTTGCGTGCCTGCAAGCAAACCCTTAGCAATCTTCATGCAAAATCCAAAATTGTACTGACCAATTGACATATACTATTACAAATTACAAAATAAAGTCCCTAAACGAAGTTCCAAATAACTCACTAGTTATACTAATACCCAGCATCTAAACCCATGTTCATTACTAAACCCTTTTTGAGAAAAATGACAATTAGATTCAAAACCTAACAAATGCGAAGATTGGGACTTTAATAAAACGTAACAAGAGATAGTCTTTCGAAGATCCACATGATTAATTGACACAAAACATCAAAACAACAACTACCCATTACTCAGATACTAAAATGCATAATAATAATAATAATAATTCAGATTTTTACTAAGAACAAACCAAAGATGAAAGAAAAAAAATCAAAAATTTTGATGATTTAACTAAGAAGAAGAGAATGATCTCTTTTACAGGTCTGTCCCAACCTCCTTATTCTTTTGAAGAAGAAGAAGATAATGATCTCTACTGTACACAGCTCATTCATCTCCTTCTATCCCCTGTTCACTCACTATTTCATTGCAGCCAAAAAAGTAGAGCTGCAACCCCCTGTATAAAAACAGCCAAAGAGACAATTCTTTCACCTACTGGAACAACTGACTTCAACTATGTTTTCTTTCTGTTTGAAGCATTCAAAGGGATGGGTTTCTCCCCCACTCACGCACGGCCCTGCTACTCCTGTTCCCCATTCAATTTGGAGCCTCAGAGGAGCAAGAGATAGGTTCTGCAATCTGTTTGAGCAGTCCCAGCTGCTGCCCTTGTGTCTCACGTCCCACTAAATTAGGAGCCATAAAAGAGCTCTCACGTGCGCCTTGCAACTCTCACACAAAGAACTTAGCCAAATACAAGGAAGTAATCTTAATAGTTTAGATGACTAGACATATCTCAAGAACGTAAAAACTGTAACAATATTATTGCAGATGCCACAATGTAGATACCTTAATTAGTGTAAAATAACATGTGGAAATGATTACAGATTTGAATGCTTATGACATTCGGTGTAGAAATCTGTTAAAATTGAACTACTTAGTCTTCTTGGTCTATTTCTAATCCAGCCACAGTTATTTGTTTGATGATTGGGACACATTTAGAACTTGTAACACATATGAACCACCTACTTTATTGGCATTCTACAGTTTAAAAAAAAAATAATGCTTGTATACACCTATGAAGGATGATAAACCTGAGCACAATACGTGAGGCCGGAAGAACGCCTAGCCAGAATTATCACTCATGACTTCTAATTAGAAGGCGTAAATAATTTCATCAATATTATGCCAGTGACTTTAAAATCAGATATAGAGCAGCTGCTGGAAGACAATATTTTTTCTCACAGGCACTGAAGTCAAACACTTTGACATGGAAATCTAAGCCATCTTCAGTTAGTTTTCATTCCATCTGAACATGTTTGTGAGATTAAAAAGAAATCAAAGGGGAAAAAAAAAACACAAATGATGGCGTGGAGAAATCAAACGTATAGAATATAATGAAATTATTTATTCACAACTATTTGTTGGATAAATACAACAACAAAAACAAAAGAAATTATATATTTAAAAAAAAAAAAAACCTTAGATTGATTTAGTCATAGGCTCGAGCTCGAGGGACCCTTGCCAAGTAAATGATTAATTAGGATATAAAGACATTATCACTAATGATCAAATATATATGTAGAAATTGAAACTCATCTACACCACAAGGTCTTATTAATAGCAGATGCAGATGGCAATATTTTTTTAATCTGTGCTATCATCAGAAGCCCAAATTCTAATCACATTACTACATTAAAAACTGAGCGGGAAACTGAAAATTTTAGAACGCGACTTTTTTGTCCTAAAATTTCAGAATCGCGCTTCAGTCCATCTAATACCTAATACGCAAAGCTCTCATTCACAAAGCTCTGCTCGCTCTCATCTCCTCCTCTCACCTTCGCCTTTCCTCGTCTGATCTCTGTCGCCAGTGGTGTTCTGATTCAGATCTGATTATTCAAATCATTCGTTCGCTGCGATGGAGGCTGGTGGTGGTGTTCTGCATCTGAATCAAGGGAGAAAAGAGAGGCTGGCTGGTGTGTATCTGCATCGTCTTTTGGCACATCAACAAGTAAGAGGGAGTGTACGACGCTCGCCCAGTTCGGCTCATGGGACGCCGAGCTCCGTATCTGGGATCTCAACAACGGCACCACCACTCGCTGCTTTGTAAGTCACACCGAAGACGCCCTCTGTTGCTTTCTCCATTGACAACCGTCAGATCGTCTCATCGCAATTAGAAGGTGAGTTTGTTTTGTACATATGATCTACTATTGTTTTCCAATCTTTGCTAATAGTTGGTTTCCACAGGCCGAAGAGTCTAAGTGAGGAGTTACATAATCTCTTGTGCTCCACCAACAACAAATATGGGTGAGTTTCCTCCATCGAAGTCCCCTTTTTGTGTTATGTGTTTTTTTTTATTTTTTTATTTCGTCGATTCTACATGTTTTTCTTTGACCCATGTTTTCCTCTTTTCGGTTAAAATCACAAAAATTCATTCCATCTCTGTGTGTTTGGTTTGATTGTTTATGTGTTGAGATGTTTTAATAGGGGTTAATGGAAACATTTCATGTAGATTTTAGAGTAAAAGGGGTGTTACTTTTTTAGGGTTTTGGAATGAGTGATCCAAATCAGATCTGTGGTCTTTTATGAGTAAGAGAAGTTTCTTTATATCTCACATAATAGTTCAGCCCAGTATGTCTAGCTATGTCTGTAGATTTTGATGTGTTCATTTTCATCATTTCCATATGTGGTTTGGGGTTTAGAGTGTTTCTTATATAGTGAGCATTAAATGGAAGATTAATAATGTTGAAATACCCAAGTGTGATGTAACCATTGCTAATCAATGTAAGTAGAGATTTGTTTTTGTTAGTTGAATGGATTAAAATCCTGAAATTGCCACTTCTAACATGATTTTTTCCATCATTCAAGAGGTGGTCTGCAGAACAGAAAAGAAGCTTGTTAACAAAAAACTTGATTGTTTTTCTTTCTTAATATTACTATATGTCGTGTATGATCTTTGAGTAATTAGTGAGTTATTTTTGGATAAGTCTATATTATAAATCAACCCATTTGTTTTGGTTTGTACTCCTAAAAGCCGACTAACAATCATTCCAAGTCCAAATTTCTCACATGTAATAAATGCAAAAAATTTCTGTGTAATTCACCATGACTAACAATCTGAGCACAAAGACATTCACTGGTGTTGGAGCTGTCATTCTTACCATAAGCTTCTGCATAGCAGTCAAAAAGTGAATTTCATGTCCCTCATTAACACTATCTATTCCTGAAGTAGTCGGGGGAGCTCATGGACTTGTCACATGGCCTTGTTCCCATGGATGAATTGCATCAGTTAGTGTCAGAGTCAAGATTTGAACAAGAGTTTCTCTCCCATTTTGGTGCAAAGGTTCTTCCTAATAAGGCAAGCCACGAAGTGCCATTTTGGGTTGGCCTGACTCAACAAAAGCTAACTGCAGCATTCCATTGGGATGGCATTATTTCTAAGATGCAGGCAGTAGGCAGATCATTTTATGATTCATTAACTGAAACTCCAAGCTATTAAATGTTGAGATAAGTTGCGACATCTCCATCCTTAGCACTATATAAACATTTCATCCCAAATTTACAGGAGCTAGATATGGATCTCTCTGTCCTTGGACTGTTTGCATTTCTAGGGAGAAGCACAAGATAATTCTTATTGGCCGCTGGGATAAAAGATCTTGACGATCAGGTTAATGACTTCCTCGGGTAAACTTCGTACCGAAGTTCTCCCAAGGCTTTGATGTTGTACAAATATCAAGTCTCATACAAGTTTAATTGGCTTCACTGCAGTTACTTGGAATGGCACAAAGGTTTCTAGTTTGGAGAGTTTGCTTAAGGACAATATTGATATCTCACTGATGTTTAGTAGTACCCAATGTTTTAAAAGGCGATTGAGGCGCGAGTTGAGGCGGGGCACACAAATATCGCCCCTACTAGTACGAGTTGAGTTGTTGTTTCAAGGCGATCACCTTTATGTTCCGACTCATACGCCTCGAGGCGTACGCCTTGAATCGTAATGAGGCGCACATTTTTGTAATTTGCACTCATCTTATCTCCTTCAGATCTTTAAACAGATCCAACGGCTGATAGACATTATCATTTCATTTGCAAAAACCTAATCGATTTGGGTTCCTCGTTTCATTTTCAGACAAAGAAGAGGGGAACAACAGAAGAACTGAAGAAGAAGAGAAGAAGAAGGGTATATCGAACTAGGAGGAACCACCGATCGATTGATCGAACCAAGAGGAACCACCGATCGAACCAGGAACCACGGTCGATTGAAGCCGTTTCTCATCTGTTGATCTGCGATTTGCACTTTGGACTGGATATACGGTATACTTCTTATAGTTATTCAGTTCTTGCTTCTTCAGTTCTTCTTATTGACGTTTTATGCACTTCAGTTCTTGTAGTTGCTTCTTGACGTTCTTCTTCAGTTCTTGCTTCTTCTTTGGCACTTTGAACACAGTTATGCCATTTTATGTTATAATTGCATAACCTGAGCAAACCATTAGCTGAATGGGCTCACCTAGTTGGCTCCCACTCTTGACGTTTACAAGTGTTGAACACAAGCTTATGAAAATGTAGAAACGATTGTTTATAATTCAGATAGAGCACTCCTTTAGAGCTGATTTGGAATGTTTTAGATTACTTAGTCTCAGTTAAGCACATTAATTAGTGGGAATTAGTGGAATATAACAACATTGTTTAGAGTAACAAATTACTATGGTGCTACATTGTATGTTTGTAAATTGTATGCTTCTTCGGTTCTTCTTTGAATGTTAATCAGTATTTCATGTTTGTATGTTTGAAATGAAATGCTTTGTATGTTTGAATGAAATGCTCTATGTTTTTTTCTTTCTAATTTGTATGTTTTGTGTGTTAATCAGTTAATTCTATAAAAATTCCATGTTTTGTATGTTTTGCTTGAAGAACGGATGGATTACAGTTTTGCATGTTTTGTATTTATAATTCAAATTTGTATTTGTAGATTAGATGGCATCGTGCAGGACTACGAATACGACTACTAGTGATGGAAGAGACATATTTTGGCAATATGGCCAAAATGTAAAAGGTCCTAAAGACGGAATCAATACGTGAAATGCAAGTTTTGTGAATATAACTGAGTGTACTATTTTGGCAATACAACTGAGTGTACTATGAGTCTATGAATACAAGTCTACAATCTGCAAAATCAGGTGAAGTCTTAATCCTCAACCTCCACTTCTTGTTTTTCACTACAATTCTTACGAGTCTTCAAAATTTTCTTTGATTTCTGCATTTATAGAATTACAATAATAAGGTTAGTCTGATAGTCTCAACTCAACAAACAATACATGTAGGCACATAAATACTGAAATACATAAGGTGATAATGGTGTGATTTAATTTCTTTCAATATAATGCTATATTGCTATTTCACTTGATAATTGATTTTGTATTTTTTATTTGTTTGAATTTTTTATATATATTTTTCATTATTTTTTTACAAAAAAACACCTCGCTATGCCTTGAGGCTACGCTTCACCTCGAAAAAAGCGTGATCGCCTCGAGGCTTAAAAACGTTTTTAAAACATTGGTAGTATCCATCAATTTGGTTATTGATAGAGTTTTCTAATAATGTACTAATGTTTGTTAGAGAAGTAAATAGGTATATCATTTGCTTTCATTTATTGGGAAATAGAATATTTTTAAAGGTAATGTTAGTTTTGCCAATACTTGTATTTGGAAGTGCTTTTTGATAATCTAGTCCTTCCATTCTTACTGCAATACACAACATTGTTTCAAAAAGGGCAAGTTTAGTGATACTTATGCATGTCTATAAACATCAAATGCTGAAAACAAATGGAATGGGTTCGACGAGGACTTATTGAAACACCCATAAGCAAATATGGCAAGTGTTGTTGGTTACTTCTGTGCTTAATTGGAAGATGAAGATGTATGCCCAACATGTTTAGAAGGTATGCTATACAAATTTTGTGTGGTCCATTTTTTTTTTTTTTTTTTTTTTTTTTTTTTGCAAAAGTGATTTGCTTTTCTTGCATAGTTTTTATACTACAAGATTGTAATGAAGTTTCTGATTATGAATTGTCAATGAGGATGATTGTTAGAAAGGTGTACAATAATCTCCTTAATTTGCTTGTTTTTAAGCAAAACACACTACAACACATAAGGCTTTTAATGACAAAAATTGAGAGCGTGCATAAAGTGCACATCTTCGCTAGATGTTTTAAGGTCGTACGTTGGGTGAATGTCATTAGCCAAATCGTGAATGTGAATATTTATTAAAATAAGGATGTGCATAGAAGGATAAGATCATATTGTTAGAACATGCCTTCCGTCCCCGCAATGCTTTTTCGGTTACTGAGAGCCTCCACGACAAGCCAAGTTAACCAGTACCCCTCTCAGGTTATGTTTATATGCATTCTTTCCCAGGTTTTGTGGAAGCTAATTTTGATAGTTTTTTGTAGGTCGGAGTGGTACCTAAAAGTGAAGTTGTTCAAATAGCAAGAGATGCGGAACTTGATCTAGTACGTTATTTATCTATTGCAAGCTAGTTGGATTTTATTGTCTTGCATATATAATACTTGGTTTGAAAGATAATCCATGTATGTTGCTTTAACAATGTCAGGGAGTAAGCTCTATATCTCGATTTGTATTTTTTTCTTCCATATAACTTCATTTTAGAGTGACAATTTATCAAGTATCGTTTTTAGGCATTACAACTCACTAATCTTGTTTAATTCAATGTTAGGCATTTGATAAAGACCATTTAATAGCTCGCTTTAGACTTATTAGAGACAAGGGAGACCAACTTGGTTATATAGCTTGGTTGTTTTATGATTTTTCATTGGTTATAGCTTTGAATTTGGCTTTGTGAATATATATTGCATGATGTTTTTGTCTTGTGAGATTTTTGGTATATCCTTATGTTTATATGGCAGGTGATGATGATGAAGATGAAGGTGAGGAAGAATAAAGTGACAGGAAAGAAGATTTTATTTGCTTTGAAAAAATGATATTTTCATACCATATGTATACGTTATGTAAGAATAATGAAACTTATTTTATTTGGCATTGTACTTATGTTTCTACTATTGAATTAATATGAGTATCAAGAAATGAGATTTTCTTATATTGTTGGATTTTATTTACTTTTGCACTTTTAATAGCAGGTAGAACATTACAAATGATACCAACATAGCTAAAACAAATGGGCAAAAAAATTTGCTCTACACTTTTAAAGTTTTGTGGTTAACTAATTTTATAGCATTCTAAAAAAGCTAGATAAAAATTTGTAACAACATTTTTTAAATGCTATATGATAAATGTTACAACAACGATTAACACTATACAACAACATTTTTCAAGTGATATAAATGAGTTACAATAGTGTTTCAAAAATGCTATCATAGAGCCAGATTTTTAATAGCGTCGGTTGATTTGACAACTCTATCTTATCCAGTTATAGCGGCTTTGGCATGCTATAAATGAGGATTTGTGGTGTAATGGCTTGTTAAAATGCACGTCACTTTTCAAGTAGATTCTATTAATTCAAAAAGTGACACATGTATTACGATTGAGAGACGCTTGTTAAGTAAATAATTAGAATAAGTTTTCAATTTTTAGTACATTGAGGTGATGATGAGATTTGCGAGTAATGTGGTCTCTTGCCTATAATGGTTGAACACATGTATAAACATCTTTTGAAATTTCTATTATAAATATTGATTTGACGAGTAGAACATATAATGAGATTTAGGAACACTTGTCAAGTAAAGCATTAGGACATGAGATAAAAGTTTGGGTATTGACAAAATGAGGTTTGCTAGTAATATGGTCATGTATAAGGACCCTTGTTAACTATGGTTGACATAACATAGATGTTTATTAAACACTTGTTGAAACTCACAAGACACTCGGCAAAATGCCTATTACATTTGTTATAAGACACCTATAACAAGACACCTATTCAGAGTTGTAGTACATGAACACTTTGTCCCATAGAGAAGGGTTGCATACATGCACCGAAGATACCACAAATATAAACATTAACATCTTAGAAATACAATCATGGTTCTCCTTATTGATAAAGTTAAAAGGTTAATGCGAGGACTTTCTAGGAGGTTGCACATATTTATAAAAAAAATTTTAAATTTTAAAAAAAATCAAAAGTTTAAAAAAAAAAATTGGGTTGTTAACTATTTTTATTTATTTATTAATCCATGCCCGAAGGCTACATGATTGACCCTATAGGGCTAACCAAACCATAAGTGTCAAATCCGCCACCTCTCACAAGGAGAATCGATGTCCGATCAACTGAGCTACAATTTGTCGACAAACAATATGATCAAGATCAAACAATATTAGATTTGTGTAAACTATAGAAAAATTTTGATACATTTCGAAATGTTCTACGAAAATAATGTAAGAAATGCCAAATTTTCACAAGTGTTTAAGGATCACCCGAAAGTCTTGGAAATGTCGCGCGTAGATGTGCCTTCCATTTATCCCACTTAAGCTTGATCTCGAGGCAAAACGTTGAAACTTTGATACATTATTTCTGTTGTTAGTATTTAAGCTTTTTTCTTCAAAATTTCAGCTCTAACAAAACTCAAATGATGTAGATTTCATTTAGTCATGTGTATGTAGAGTCCTTATTTACAATGAAACCGAATTTTTTTTTTTTTTTGCCAATGGCGTTATGGTCGAGTGGTTAGGGCTGTATGGGTTTATCCCCCACGTCCTAGGTTCGAGACCCGCCGGCGGCATAGTTACTTTCTTATGGTGTTGACCTGTAGGTCGCACCTTATTGATAGGTTATGAGATCCTATAAAAACCCAGCTCGCTTTCCAATGTGTCAATAGCTTTTTATTAACTAAAGGTTGTACAAATGAAAATGAGTTTTATTTTTTTGAATGAAAAAGTATATGTTATGCTAAAATTAAATTTGTCATTCTTATATCAATTCCAAATTGAGGTCCTGAATTGTGTTACCTATTTTTGATTGCAGATCTTACTTAAGAACTAAGGGAGTGCTCCAAACTTTATTTTTATGTTTTTGAAGGATTGAATGTAGCAATTCCTGCTAAAATTTCTTGGAGGTTTATTGGTTGCAGGTTCTTGAATTTAGAAAAATTGAAGAGTTTTAAAAAAAAAAAGATGAAACAAATTAAAAATGACAACAGACAATAGATAGACAAAATGACTGTGACAATCTTTTTTGTTTGATGCCGATTTTGACTAATTGTAATTTGTTTGCAGCGACAAACATTGGTACTTTTGGAGATCACCATACTTGAGATGGTAAGTGTTGATGGTTTTTTCAAAATCGTTTTATTTATTTTTTTATAGTTTTTTTTTTTATAATGCAAAGCTTGAATTTAGTAAATTTATATGTTGTTTTAGAGGTTTTTCATTCAACTTGTTTGAAGTATTACTTCTTACATTGTTTTAAATGAATTGTTGTCTTTTCTTATTTCAAACACTAATAGTCAATTATATCTCTATGCTTTCCTTAGATGGGAGGCGAGGTTCTTGGATCATGATCTCTCAACTGACTTAACTTGGAGCTTAGAGCTTGGATTCTTCTCAGTAAGGCAATTGCTTGCCATGGAGGGTAAGTTTTGTTCTTTATATAACACACAACATTCATAGAATTGGTACCAACTGTAGCTGATTGGATCTGAAGCATGTTCCACAGCTTTGAGGCCCAACTCTACCCCTTCAAGCTCAACAATATCTATAGAGTTTTGGTTAAAGGAACCTGCTGCTGCATAAATAACTTCACCATCAGAGTTTCTAACTATGGCTTGATGCTAGAACCATTAATTGAGACAGAACCATCAGTATTGATCATGAGTGAACCAGGGTCTGGTTTCAACCAATTGCTAGTCTTGCTTTCCTAATGGAAGAATTGAACATTGTCGATTCACTATGATAAGAAGCTCCTCGATGCATTACTGTCATCACATTTGAACATTGATAGAAATCAAAGAAACAAAACGTCAGTCTACAAATTTCTTAGAATCCAAACAAATGCAAGCCAAATTTTCAATATCTATTGAGAATGTTCTCATGATTATGCTATTGAATATGGTATTGAGAATATTCTCATGATTATGCTCTCAATTATGCTATTGTGAAGATTGTCTTGATTATGTGAATATTGTACTTTAGGATGATTGCTTATTAGGTCAAATTTGTATAAGGAAGTTAGCAGATTGTTAGGGTGATTAGGAGTTGCCTATATTGGCAGAATAGCTTGTATATAAACATCAATAGAACAATGAAAAGATTAGAGCATCGTTCTCACATACTTATTTCTTTTGTCCTGTTATTTGTCATGGTATCAGGGATATAGCCATTAAACACCGATCATGGCTGGTCAAAATCCGCAACGACCGATAAAATGATTGGTAAGCATTGGATTATTGACACGGGAGCTTCAAATCACATGACTAGTAAGATCGAGGATCTCCGTGACTTAAGGGCGATTGCTCAATGTCCCGTGGGATTGCCAGATGGGAGTAGCGTTATCGCCACTAAAGAGGGGGCGATCATTCTTGAAAGAAATTTCCGTTTGAAAAATGTTCTTTATGTGTCAGGGCTAACTTGCAATTTAATTTCTGTGTCGCAATTGACTGATCACTATAAATGTTTTGTCCAATTCACTAATGATCTGTGTGTTATACAGGACCGCACTTTGAGGATGTTGATTGGTGCGGGTGAACGACGTGATGGACTCTATTACTTCCGGGGGCTGCCACAGGTTCATGCAATAAAGGCCAATAGTGTGGTGTCTCTTGATCTATGGCACCAGCGACTGGGTCATCCATCTCTACAAGTAACAAAGTTAGTTCCAGAAGTAAGTTTTAGTGAAACGAAAATCGCTTGAATAAAAATTGTAATGTCTGTCAGAGGGCAAAGCAAAGTAGATATAAGTTTCCTGTTAGTGAACATAAAGCTTCAACTATTTTTTAACTTATTCTCACTGATTTATGGGGACCTTATAGAACAACTTCTTCTTGTGGTGCTTCTTATTTTTTAACCAATGTTGATGATTTTTCCCGTGCTGTATGAATTTATTTACTTGTTGATAAGAAAAAGGTCTCCCATACTCTTCAAATATTTTTCTCGATGGTTAAGAGACAATTTGATAAAGAAGTAACAATTTTGCGGAGTGATAACGACACTGAACCACTTGCCTGCGACAATATTTTCTTGACCATGGGATTGTTTTTCAAACGTCTTGTGTGGGAACACCTCAACAAAATGGGCAGGTTGAACAGAAACACCAACATATTTTGAACGTAGCTCGGGCGTTGCGTTTTCAGGGCTCTCTTCCTATTGAGTTTTGGGGAGAATGTGTGTTGACGGCTGTATACTTGATAAATAGGACTCCCTCCTTGGTCTTGAATGGGAAAACACCCTATAGTGTCTTATATGGCAGCACACCCACTTACGATCACTTGCGCATTTTGGGGTCCTTGTGTTATGCGCATGTGCAGACGGGGGATAAGTTTGCCAGTAGAAGTCGAAGGTGCGTCTTTGTTGGGTACCCTTATGGAAAAGGGGTGGCGTTTGTATGACTTGAAGAAACAAGATTTCTTTGTTTCTCGTAATGTTGTATTCTCGGAAGGAGTTTTTCCCTTTGCAAATAATTTTAATTTAGACCACGATGGTCTGCCTAATGTCGAGGCGGTCCACGAGGACTTTGAGAAGACATCTACGCTTGTTTGAGGGGGGGTGTCGAGGAGTTTGTACAACCGGATGGGGCTGCTGGGCATGTGCCGAGGATGGGGCAAATGCTGGTTCCGAGGAGTTTGTACAGCCGGATGAGGTTGCTGGGCAGCCGGTTTGTGCGAACCAGGAGGACAATCCGGAAGTAAGTCAGGAAGATGTGTTGGGCAGGGGTCAACGCAGAAGGCAAGCCTTGGTACGACTCCGTGATTATGTTACTCATACCATTCGAAAAATGAGTCCATCCGTACCAGCATCACCCGTACCACGACATTCCTCAGGTACACCTAGGGGTGGGCACGGGACGGGATGGGACGAGATATACCCATCCCTATCCCATTCCGTTCATACGAGATCGGGACGGGACGGGATCAGCGTGCCAATCTTCTTCACTTGCAGGCCCCAGTTTGCAAGCACACATGAGTATAATATAAAGCTTAAATGGTGGAACCCAGTCAGAGCTGGTGCTCAGTTGCTCACTACCAACTTGCATCTTCAGCAGACGTGATAAGTCTATTAGTTAAAGACATGAAATGAAGTGTACTGATTGCATACAAACTTGCATCTTCAGCAGACGTGATAAACCTATTAGCTAAACTGAACTCTGAAACTCATTTATCACTATCATTCTATCATCACCTCCGGCCACAACGAGCAATGCGTCATAACGTTTTGCAAGAGATAGGTCAAACCATATATCTTCATCAACCACTAACTTTTATCATCTCAATTCACCATTCAAACAGACATGATCATTACCATAAAACATAAAAAGATATCATACCTAAAACGTTTGCAACAAAATCAAAGTTCTCACATAAACCATATTAGACCCCACAAACTCTGTCACTTGGGCACTTTGTTTAAGGTCAGATAGTATTATTTGCTACAATTACCCATTTCATAGTTCATCAAGATTTTTCACAAAGAACACTCAAATTCAACAACTTGAATCTCTACAGACAACAACTCCAATTCATGGGTTAAGTTCCAATAGATAGGTTTCAAAGCCATCAACTTGAAAACTTTATTCTTTCAACAGTTTTCAATAATTTGAAGCATCAAAATTATTAATAATTAAATAAAAATATTAATAATTAATATTAATAAATTAGTTCGGGACGGGATTGGCGGGATTGAAAATCTCCATCCCATCCCATCTCATTCTAGATCGGGACGGGATCGGGATGAAATTATTCAATCTCATTAAGACTCGGAAAAATCGGGACGGGATGGGACGGGAACGAGATCGCGGGATGGGATGCTCACCCCTAGGTACACCCTATTCTATAGCACATTATGTGAATTGTGAATTTTTTTGTGCGACATAGACATTTTCTTGCAGCCTTGACAGCGAATCGGGAACTTGTGTGCTATTCTAAAGCCGCGAAAGATAGCCGCTGGAGGGATGCCATGCGACGAGAAATTGAGGCTCTTGAGATTAATGAAACCATGTAGCAGAATTGCCACCAGGAAAGAAAACTCTAGGATGCAAGTGGGTATACAAGATCAAGTATAATTCTGATGGTACCATTGAGCGATTGAAGGCTCGGCTGGTTATTCTTGGGAATCATCAAATTGAAGGAATTGATCATTATACAAAGACATTTGCTCCAGTAACTAAGATGGTTATAGTGAGGGTCTTTATTGCCGTTGCGGCTGCCATGATATGCGAAGTTCATCAGATGGATGTTCATAATGCATTTCTACATGGTGACCTTACGAAGGAGGTATACATGAAATAATTACCCAATTTTCAGGTGAGGACTTATGGGAAGGTGTGCAAGCTTAGGAAATCATTATATGGGCTGAAGCAGACACCCCGGTGCTGGTTCGCTAAACTGTCAACTGCTTTGAATAATTATGGTTTTCAACAATCTTATTCAGATTATTCTTTGTTTACTCTACAAAGAGGTGCGGTCTAGCTCAGTGTTCTTGTTTATGTCGACGACCTTATCATCTCTGGAAGTAATCTGGTTGATATACAGAAATTCAAGGGTTACCTCAGTGCTTCTTTTCACATGAAAGATCTAGGTCCTTCAAAGTATTTCTTTGGAGTAGAAGTGGCACGCGGACTAGATGGGTTTGTATTTTGTCAATGCAAATACGCGTTTGACATCATTTCTGAGGCTGAATTGCTAGGGGCAAGGCCCGCGGCGGTGCCATTGGAACATAATCACCAACTCGCCCTGTCTACGAGTCAAGAGCTCGCTGATCCAGAGCTTTACCGTCGCTTGGTAGGGCGGCTAATTTATTTGTGTTTTACTCGACCCGAATTATCTTATAGTGTTCATGTTTTATCTCAATTTATGCAATGTCCTCGGGCAGACCACTGGGAAGCTGCTTTGCGGGTGGTCTGGTACTTAAAAGGTAATCCGGGTCAAGGTATACATTTGAGTAGTAAGTGTGACATGCAGTTACATGGGTGGTGTGACGCTGACCGGGCCCGATGCCCATTGACTAGGCGGTCCCTCAGTGGGTGGTTAGTGTTTCTTGGGAACTCGCCGGTATCTTGGAAGATGAAGAAGCAACATACAATATCCCGTTCCTCCGCAGAGGCGGAATACCGATCTATGGCTATGACTATATGTGAATTGAAATAGCTAAAAATTATTTTAGCTAGCCTCGGGATGCCCCATACACGTCCTATGTCTCTTTATTGTGATAGTTAGGCGGCTGTCCATATATCTCAAAATCCCGTATTTCATGAATGGACAAAACACATTGAGGTCGATTGTCACTTTGTTCGTGATGACATTGTTGCCGGAAATATCAATCCCACCTTTGTTCCGTCCAATGCGCAACTCACTGACATTTTCACAAAAGCGTTGGGCAAACAACAATATGAGTATCTACTTTGCAAGTTGGGCATACGAGATCTCCATGCACCAACTTGAGGGGGGTATTGAGAATATTCTCATGATTATGCTATTGAATATGGTATTGAAAATATTCTCATAATTATGCTCTCAATTATGCTATTGTGAAGATTGTCATGATTATGTGAATATTGTACTTTAAGATGATTGCTTATTCGGTCAAATTTGTAAAAGGAAGTTAGTAGATTGTTAAGGTGATTAGGAGTTGCCTATATTGGCAGAATAACTTGTATATAAACAACAATAGAACAATAAAAAGATTAGAGCATCGTTCTCATAAAATTATTTCTTTTGTCCTGTTATTTGTCAATATCAAATACATTTTTAACAAATGTTCGACTATTTCCTAAATGACACTCCAACCTATTTATACTTTAAATGACTACTATAATTATTTTCTCAACATTTTCTTGGGTGTCATTATCATCAATTTGGCTTAATTAGAAACAATAAGCCAAAGTTATGGAACCCAGCTTACAGTCACCAACTGTACCTAACTCTACTTTATCCATTATTTCACTTCAGGTTTTTGCATTCACGTTTATTTAGCCGTAACAAACACGTGCCTTCCACCATCTTTTTGAATAAACTAGTGGTCCCGCTAAACTACCAAGAAATGTAGATAAGACTTCACAACCCCCCCTCTACTCAAAATCTTCCATAATTACCAACCTAACACCTCCATAATTACCTCAATTATCATCTAAGCTTATAATGTTTAAATGACTATAATACCCCCATTAATACAAACACCCATGTCTCTTTCTGTCACCAACCCGGTAATTTCAACGCATTTTTCTTGTCCCAGTACCCCCACACCTCATAAAATGGATCAATTTACGATTTTGTCCCCTCCTTTTATGTAAAGTACAAATCCCCGCGGTGGTCTTCCTTTTCTTTTCTGTCTCTCTTGTTTTGTGGCTTCAGATTCAGCAGATAAGGAGAGACAACTTACTCGCTTTTATTCCAACTTTGGTTTTCGATTCGCTCCTCTTTATTCGTCTCCCGCAAAAAAAAAAAAAAAAAAAAACCCTCGTGTAAAACCCTAATTGTTCATTTACCGAAAGAGAGAATTTCGATCGACTGAGCGATCTAGGGCATGGAGAGGATCGTGGGAGGCAAGTACAAGTTAGGGCGGAAGATCGGTAGTGGATCGTTCGGAGAAATCTATCTTGGTGAGACTTATGTGGCGTTTTTGGAAGCTTCGTTCGTTGTTTCCATGATTTTGATTGATTAATTGATGAATTACTTTGTTTGAGTTATTGTTTTTGTGTGTTTGATTGATACTGATTCTGACTAATTGTCTTCTGTTTGCAGCGACGCACGTCGATACGTTCGAGATCGTTGCAGTTAAGATCGTAAGTGTTAAATGATTTTGATTTCTCAGAATCGCTTCATTTTGCATGTTTGTGATAATGTGAAAAACTTGAATTGACTAGATTCTGAGTTGTTTCAAGTGTTTCGAGTGGGTAATTATTATTATTTTTTTACTAATAATTTGGTACTCTTTTTGGTTGGTGGGTGGTGTTGCTTAATTTTGTAATCTGAACTAAATTTGGTTGGTCGCGCGATGACATTCCCTTTTCCTGTTAGGTATTTGAACAATGAAGAGTTGTTGGATTATTGCTATCTCTTTGCCTTGCAATAACTGAAAATGGATTTGTTAAGTCGGGCGTTTTATTTGGAAAACAGTAGTTTTCCTGTTAACATATTTGAACAATGAAGAGAGAATTGGTGGTTATCACTTCGCCTTGCAACCGATTTCAGTTGTTTGTATAATGTTGGATTTGAGAAAACAAAATTTGTTATTTGTGCAAAAAGGGTTTCTACAAAGGCCGTGTTTGTTTGATTCAAAATTTTCCGGGAAAGTTAAAATAGAGAAGATGGAGGAGAGAGATGGAAAAAGCTGAACATTTGAGTTTAACAACAACCATAACCCTTTTATTAGCCATTTCTTTACTGAAGGACAAACTTTTCTATTAAGTGCAAGGAATACACTTCAAAATCTATTTCTCTCTGAATATAGAAATTTATTCTGCTTTTCTATTAATAGTCATGGAAAGGTTGATGTAAGATTTAATGTTATCATGACCCGCTTACAACAAAGCATTTGGAAACTTGCAAGAGATAAATGGATTCAGAATGTCTTCACGTGGCTTGAAAATTTAACTTTAGCTTGAGCATATTGCATCTGACTCACAAACAATGCTTCAGTTGAGACTTCATTTTTCTCAACTCAGTCACAGTTTACTTTTGTTGCTTGCTTTAACTAAGAGTTGTTCATTTTGTGACATTGGTGTGTAGGAGAACAACAAGACGAAACATCCACAATTGCTTTATGAAGCCAAACTATACAATATTCTTCAGGGAGGAAGTATGAAGTGTTACACCAAATCTTGGCCTTTTTTTTTTGTTTTTATTTTTATCATTTCTTCTTATTATTTAATGTATGGAATTTTCTTAATGTTATTGTTCATTCAGGTGGTATTGCTGGCATAAAATGGTGTGGGGTGGATGCGGAGGACAATATTCTCGTTCTTGATTTGTTAGGACCAAGTCTTGAAGATCTTTTTGTCTACTGTGGAAGGAAGTTTTCATTGAAGTCGGTCCTAATGTTGGCCGATCAAATGGTAAACTATGATTTGTTTTATTTATCATAATCTCCTAAATGTACATCTTCTTATATACAAATATATCTTGTCCTTGTTCATTATTGTATAGATGCCATTTGAATATATTTTCTGATAAAATGTACTTCAGTTATATTTGTCGTAATACTCATTTTGTTTTGGTTGGAAAATCTTTCTTACAACATACTGACATGTGTATAGGAGAATCTGACAAAATCGTCCTGTCTTCATATCTACTTTATTTGCTGTATAGTTTTGGATCATTTGATTATGTTGGAAGCAGACCTGATCCTAATGTTTTCGTCTTGTTGTTGCTTTCATTGTTTTGTTCAGCCATAATTCGGTCAAAATAGTCTTTCCATAATGTTGTTTTTACGATGAACACATAGCGAATGATCTCTGTGAATCGCATCAACTTTCCTTCTGAATTAAATATTTCACCTTAAATTTTTTCCTCATATTAAAGTAGTTTTTATTGATTTCTGTTTATTAATGATTTTCTATTATTTCACTTCATTTCAGATTACAAGAATAGAATACGTACACTCCAAAGGGTTTTTGCATAGGGACATCAAACCAGATAACTTTCTCATGGGTCTTGGCCGAAAGGCAAATCAGGTATTTCATGCTTCATCTTTTATTACTTGACACGTAGTGGTGTTCATTCCTTTTGCTGCTACTCTTAACTTGGTCATCTGTTTTTTCCTTCAACTAAACTCTTCAAGGTCTACATTATTGATTTTGGGCTTGCAAAAAGATATCGGGATTCTACCACCAATCGGCATATTCCTTACAGGTATTATTCCAACATTTGGTTATGGAATTCATGTCAATATTCAAACATGTCTATCCTTAACTTTTTTGGGCTTCCCTATTAATATGTAATATGTACCGAGTGTTGATGATATTGCGACTATGTAATATCTATGAGTGTTTATGATATTGCGACTGAAAGTCCAATCCCATTGTTCGAAGGCTTAGCCACTTGATATATTATAGATATGCCTTATCTAATTAGATAAACTATCATAGCATTATTTTAAAATTTTCTGCATTGCATGTTATGCTTGTGTTGTAAAATGTTACTTTCTCATCAATTCGAGCTACAAAATAAACTTTCCTGGTTATGATTGGTTTTTGAAGTTGTCTTCATAACATATTTTACCTGTGTTGTAAAACTTAGCTTTTATTGATTCGAGTTGCAAAGCAGAATTTTCAGATTTGTCAACACATTGTAGCACTTGTCACTTGTGAGCTTGCATGCATTACTATGACTATTACTCAAGGAAGACTCTTCAGTAAACTTGCCGTATCCATGTCCGACATGTATCTGACACTCGCTCGACACGCTTTCGACATATGTCGAACACCTGTTCATCGTGTTGTCAAACACATGGTTAATGTGGTCAACGTGTTGGATACGCCACTGTAGTCAAGACTCTGCAATCAACTTCGTTTTATTTTTTGCTTTTAGATGTGTGCAAATAATCACCTAATTTAATGGTTGTTGATCCATTAACTCTTTCAATTGCGATTCAAGATAAATAGGGCAAAAACTACTAAAGCATAGAGATAGTCTATGTTTTTTCTTAATCTTTGTTTCTTCTTCTTCTCTCATTTGCTTATTCTCTTCTCTACTTTTCTACTGTATTTTTTTCTCTACTTTGTTTTTTCCTTGCAACATAGCAACATCTTCTTCTCCGCCTTTGCACCTCCTTTTCTTCTCTATATTTTTCTTCTTTGTATTTTTTTCCTACTAGCAACAAAGATGAAGATACTCTAGGAAGACAATTTATTAGATTATTGTTTATGTTTATATGACATTAAAAAAATAGTATGACATGTCTACGTGTCCTTGAGTCCTACTTTTTGAGAAATTGTCGAGTGGGAGTAGCGTGTCCGTGCCCATGTCCGACGGGACGTGTGTATTCATGTCGATGCGTCCTTGCTCTTACAACTTGATGTCTTACTTTTTGTGTTGTAACCTGCAAAGCTTCAACTCTTATTTTGGGTTGTCTGTTACAGGGAGAATAAGAATCTCACAGGGACTGCACGTTATGCAAGTTGCAATACTCATCTAGGAATTGGTATGTAAAGACTGGTTTGACCACAGAGAGGCTTGCTAATATTTTGATGATCACAATCTTTAACCTTCATTGCGGGTTATATCTTTTAGAGCAAAGCCGGCGGGATGATTTGGAGTCTCTTGGATATGTTCTTCTATATTTCTTGAGAGGAAGGTGTGTCGTTTATGCTTTGTCTTGTTTCCTCTGGGTGTTTTTTTTCTTTATGATTAACAAACCATAATACTATTGAAATGTGTGACATCTGGTTAACTATTTTAATGGCTTATCTTTTTTGCCTAATTTCTATTTCTGGTTTTAGCCTTCCTTGGCAAGGTCTGAAAGCTGCCACCAAAAAGCAAAAGTATGACAAGATATGCGAGAAGAAGTTGTCAACTCCTATTGAAGTATGTGGTTATCATTGAGCTTCATATAATTTCTTACTCTGAATCTTTGTTTAGTTCTAACTATCTCCTTGGTTCATTATTCTTTTCTTGAAAGGTTTTATGCAAGTCTCATCCAGTGGAATTTGCGTCGTACTTCCACTATTGTCACTCCTTGACTTTTGACCAACGACCTGATTATGGATTTTTGAAGCGCTTGTTTCGTGATCTGTTCACTCGTGAGGGTATGTTCAGATATATATATATATATATATAATTTAAAAGAATTAAAGAACGGTTTTTGTAGTCATATTTCTCTAGCAATGGCTCTATGTGATAGCGTATTCCTACTTATGGTTTTGAAATTCAAAAGATAGAGAGACCAATTAAGTTTGTTTTAGTTTCTTCATATATGTTTGTAAGTTAGCTTCTTAACACATAAAAAAACACTTAATATTAATTTTTTTAATTATTTTATTTTTATATTTATGTAAAATATTTGATTTTAATCTCTGAGCGTGATAAGGTGCATGTTATGTTGTCTACACATTGATGTTTGATATTCCCTTTTTTCCCTTAAGAATATAAACCAAAAGGTTAATGCAAGAGCAGACTCGCAACTAATATTTTCAACAAAATCCGCATGTGAGACTACTAGCTTTATGTCCTAGGGTTTCCAGTTAATATTTTTTGTAATCTCTTTTCATAGCTGTCCTTTATTCTTTCCAATGTTGAATATTGTTTATGTTATTGCATTAGAGAATATGCTTGTTTAGTCACTTCGTTTTCTGTTCTGTATGTCTAACAGGATATGAGTTTGACTATATATTTGACTGGACCATCTTAAAGTATCAGCAGGCACAAAGAACAAAAACG
Source organism: Berberis thunbergii (assembly GCA_003290165.1). Taxonomy (NCBI): domain Eukaryota; kingdom Viridiplantae; phylum Streptophyta; class Magnoliopsida; order Ranunculales; family Berberidaceae; genus Berberis; species Berberis thunbergii. The sequence goes on from QNQO01002467.1 coordinate 89,203, forward strand.
CAGCCTCGATTATCTGTGAGTATTCTCAAAGACTATTCTTCTTAGAACTTCTTTATCTGGTTTCTTGTTTGGCAGCTATCTTTCGCGTTCCTTGAAGAAGAAAAAAAAAGAAGAAGCTTCTCATGGCATTTTGTACTTTAAATCAGTATTGGGTTGGTTGGTGTCAACTGCATAAGCTACACTGTATACTTCAGTGGAGATAGCTGTGTAGGTGCTTGTGTGAATTGTATCGAGCACTCCCCATGTTTTAATGAGAACTAATACCTGAAATTACAGCCAGTGTCTGGAGGGACCAGCAATCGAGCAATTGCAATGGACGTTGACAAGCATCAAGGTATGAGTTCATGCACATTGGTATCTCAATTATATTCCAATGTAACTTGATACACATATCATAGGTGTACGTGTCTGTAGAGGTGATACAGTTTTAAGACTTTTTCCTATTCTCTCAGGGATTCCTGTGTTGATGGTTTTCAATTCTTCCCATCCCCAATTTCTTAATGAAATCACTGTAAAAAATGATCTTAAGTTGAGCTTAGAAAGAAGAAAACCAAAATATATTTTATTGTGTTTTACGTTTTGGCATGATTGTTCTTATTCAGCTGAGGTTACTGGTCATGTGGGACCAAGTACTGCTGGTCGACCAGGCATCAGCATGCAGTTCAAATCCACAACAGATCAGAAATGGAGTTCTGACAATCCAGTCGAGAGACATGTAAGCTGTGCTTTACCTTAGCTTTTAAATTCTTTATAAGTTTTACTTAAGAAAATTTAGTAGTTGCTCACATTGGATGCTAAGCAGACCCTACCAGTGGAATGCTTGATTGAGCATCAGGTGTAAGTATTTCAAGTTCCAATTGTGGTTTTGTTGGGTTATTGGCCAACATTACTGGTCAGGCTAATTACATATTAGCATACTTGTAAAAAAAACAATTCTCTCTTTTTATTTACCACAATGAGATGGAATGATGGAGTGCATATAATTAAATCGTTTTTTTTTTCTTTGGACATACAACTATTCTGATTATATTTTCCTCGACTTTACTTTTTTATTTTTATTCATTTGTGAGAATTGGGTGTTTTTTTAATGTTACAGACTTTGAGCAGTTTTACTGAGAGAGTACAAATTCCATCCAGTTCATTTACTTTGGCTGGTGCCTCCAAAAGAAATGTCACAAAGCCGATGGTGTCAACTGAACAAGCAAACAAAGGTCATGCGACGGTCACCAAAACTGGTCAGTCAAGCAGCTGGTTTCCATCATTACAACGCAATTATTCTGCCAAATAAGGGGTATGCAGAATTTAGTATCCTATTCAGGATTGTTTTGCCTTTCTATGACCTTGAATAATCACTCTTGGCGTGTTGGTCTTGATGTATGTAACCTGCTATTAGATGTATTTATCCGGTTCAAGATTCTTCTTTCTCTGGCAATTCATAGGTCTTTTATTTCTTCTGTAGATAGCTGACCTGGAGGAGAATCATCAGGGACATATGCATAGGTTGTGAAAGTGCTAGAACTAAACTGTTGCTGGAAAGCAGCTCACATATTGTAATTTTCAAGGTGACTACACATTCAGATGATGCTAAATTTGGTCACAAAGCTGGGTTGCTGTTCCGCATATAGCTCGCACAAATAGCTCATGGCAGTTTTCTTCTTTCTAGTTTTATGTAAAACATGAATGATATGTGAAAGTGTTCATTCCTTGTTAATAGATCATCCAGTTTAATTAACATACAGTTTATTGTTTTCTATTGTTGTTATTTTGACTGTGTATTCCATTTGGTTCAGGATTCTGAGTTGCTTGTGTATTTTTATTAGTTATTCTTATGGATCAAAGCGTTGGATGATCACCTGGGTCAGTTTTAACTTTAGGTACTCAAGTTCTCGAGGATTTGAATAGACAATCGTTACATAAAGTTTCAATTTCCAATTTCCAATTTCCGACTCCTCGGAAGTAGGTACGCATCCCTTACTTCCTGTTACTTAGTGCAATTTAATTAAGTAGTTATTTTTATCAAGAATCTAAGCCTTTCTAATTTTTGTGACAGGAAATATTCTAAAAAACATAAGGCAAAATTGTTTCCAAATTAAATAAGTGAATATGTGCATTTAGGAGAAGATTTCTTTTGTCAATACGAGTTGCTCACAGTACTTGGGTTTTGGTGGGCGGTGAAAGATATTGAAGGTAAGAAGCGGTGTTCAGGTTATTTGTTATGGAATTTCTCTAACATTTGCACATATATGCACACACGTATATATACACTCGTATATATGGTAATTGTTTAATGTGTGTTAAATGTAAATAATAACTGAGCTATACAATATGAAGAAAATTTTGAACTTTAGGAAGGGAAGTTATACTTTTAGAGTTTAGGAAATACCAGAGGGGAAAATGATTTTTTTTTATTAAGGTGGTAGAGGTATAGACGGTGAACCAAAATTAGAAAAAGACGTTTAACTTGGTTTGGTCATGTGTGGAGGAGGCCAAACACGATGTCAATTAGAAAATGTTTAGATTGACAAGTTAATGGAGGGTGTAGACGGAGGGGACGACCATTGAAAACTTGGATGAAGGCGGTGAATGAAGATATCATTGAGCTTGGATTAGGCGAGGATATGTGGGAAAATCGCATTGCTTGAAAAATTAAAATTCATGTAGCCGATCCCGAAAATATCGGAAATGGGCTTTGATGATGATGAAATGTGGTAGAGGTGTAGTAATTTTTCTTTTTTCTAAGGAGTTTGAGAGTTTAGGAGAGGGCAAATGTGCATGTTTTTATCGAGAAGTTGAACTAATAACGAGAGTGTGTCATTGTAAACTTTTGATGAGGGTGGTATGAGAGTTTGATAAAACTTATATTTGACAGATTAGCTTATAGAGTGTAAATATTAGATACTAATTCAAAGCGAATGAGTATAGATTGTCTCACGCATCTAATTGTTTCATTGTCTGAGTCCCGCTAATTTCTTTCATTACTATAATTTGCAATTGCACATATGGTTCCCTCAAAACATGTGAAAATACGTTTTCATAGGGTGGGAGTAAGGATTATTTTTAGTAATTTTATGATCACTTTTCATGGTGAACTTGCTGGTGCATGGAGTCAGAGCCAAAGCCAGAGCCCGGCATATTCACCCGCTGGGCCGAGTGTTTACCCACTTCAGAGTCTTCGCCTTTAAATAACCAAAAGTGTCCGCCCCTTAGGCTTTGCCTTTTGAATCCCCAGTAACATTTTCGACTTCTTTATAATTGTTCCACTTATAAAGGTTTTTTTTCAATCAAACACAACCTTAGAATGAAACGGTCAAAATCTAGTGACTTTTTTAAGTGTTTTATTGGAGTAAAAAGTTCACCCTCTTAACTCAATTAGATGTCAGTTTTGGCTTTTGACCTTGCCAATTTGAGATGCTCTAATTCAAATCAAAACTATGTGATTATATTGTGTTCGTTTCTCTCAAACTTGTGGAAAGTTGTGTTATTTGGAAGCTATTTATTACCTGCAAAGTGACACGACATCAAACTTTTTTGAGAGAGGCGATTAGGGTTTGAGACTGTTTGAGCAGGATTTCTACTGTTTCATCCATGCAATCATGCTTGGATGAGCACATCTGATCAGGCCGCAATGGATCGCTCCATCATCTCCCGTGGAGACGACCAAAACAGCAAGGGAGTCAATGCTTTAAGCCCTACCCCACTTTTGGAGGGTGCAGTCCAGAAACCGGCTTCTGCTGCTTCTTTACAGGTCCTCGAAGACCTGTATAAACTATATGGTGATGATGCCCTACAGTTGATTCAGCGGCCGATAGTTCAAACACGGGGAACCAATGACGGCGGACACATGGTGTCTGGGGAAACGGGTACGCCACTAGCGCCAACACACATATCAATGAACGTCAGTCCGACTACCACAGGAGCCATTACATCAGCGTGTGAGGGCACTCCTGCTCTAGGATCCACCACAACCAATATGTGCTGGGCTTCTTTGTTCACTCAGCGTCAACATGAGACCCAATCTAAGCTTAAGTATATTCCTCCTGCAGTCACAGAGGGCAACACGGTGGTTCATATCAGACTTGAGGAGCATGGTGCACGGATTGCTGAATGTGAGCAGTATTTGATTGGACAATTTGTCGGGAAAAGACTGGCTTATGGCTTTGTCAAGGACTCCCTAAAGCGACTGTGGGGACTAAAGGCAGGTTTCGAGATGTCGGTCTATGGTGACAGCGCCTTTGTTTTCAAGTTTTTGAACGAGGATGACAAGAGCAAAGCTCTGGAAATGGGGCCGATCCACATTGCGAGTCGATTATTCTTGCTTCGGCCATGGAAGCCATATATGGAGGCTACTCGAGAAGTCTTAACTTCTGTTCCAGTTTGGGTCAACTTGAGGAAGGTTCCCCTATTCCTATGGAGTGTGGAGGGCTTACAAGCGATCGCAAGCGGCCTTGGCGTCCCTCTCATGCTTGACAGAGCCACAGAGCAGAGAACAAGGCTCTCTTTCGCGAGAGTTTGTGTGGAGATGGGTTCCAACAGCTCGTTCCCTTCTACAATCCCAGTAGTTATGGATGATGGCAAGAAGATTGACGTCGAAGTTGAGTATTCATGGCGGCCGTCTAAGTGTGCTCATTGCTTTGGCTTTGGCCACACCATTGGAGCTTGTACTAAGAACAAGAAAACCAATTCTCCTGGCACTAAAGTATGGAAAGCCACTACAAGCAAGCAAAAGGAGCAGCTGGGTGACACACCAGTGCATGAGGAGGGGTGGACGGTTGCAGGCGGGAAGCACACTTTCAAATCCAAGCCGCTTTCAACTGAACCCCTCATTTCTAGGACCTCAATGGTTAGTGCAATTGATTGCAACATTCCTACTGCTGCTCCTACCCAGGACTTACCATCATCGGGCGATAATGCTGATGATATTGCATCACTACCTAGCCATGTTAGTCAGGATGTGGGCAATGCAATTGTGGTTTCTACAAACACTACTAACACAGGCAGTGCAATTAGAGATTCTGGACCAACAAGTTGGCACGACAAGACCAGTTTACAGCTCCTAAGTAACCAGGATGATAAGGGTACCCTCAACAAAACAATGCCCAGGAAGAGTATTTTAAAGAATCCGAAAAAACAAGCGCGATCCACCGCTTCTCACAACAAGGGACCACAGTTTGCGAGTAGAGATGTTGGGCATCAAGGCCCAAGGGGGGAACAAATTCTACCACATAGTGTTGCCCATGATTAAGACAGCTTGCTGGAACATCCGGGGGCTAAATGACCCTATTAAACAAGCTGAAGTTAGGAACCTGATACGTAGGCAGCGAGTTAGTATCATTGGATTGGTCGAGACAAAAGTCAGAAATGAAGTGAAGCCTCAACTTCAACGAGATCTTGTTAAGGATTGGTTAGCTATCGACAATAATGACATTGTGCATGGCGGACGCATTTGGGTTCTATGGGATCCACAAGCAGTTAATGTGAGCGTCGTTTCTCGGTCAGCACAAGCAATCTTTGTTGACACAGTTTGGCCAAATGGGTTTAGCTGTGTCCTATCTTTTGTTTATGGAAGCAATGATCCTACCATTAGGAAGCAACTATGGCAAGAGATGGACTCTTTCGCTGCATCTTCTAAAGTTCCCTGGGCACTGCTGGGTGATTTTAACTCTATTTTGAACTCACAAGAACGAGTTGGAGGGGACGAGATCAGACCTGGTCAGTTTGCTGATTTCCTGCAGTGTGTGCAAGGTGCGGGGGTTTTCGACTGTCGTTATAAAGGATGTTTCTTGACATGGTCCAATAAACAAGAGGGAGCTAATAGAGTGATGTCAAAGCTTGATCGTATCCTAATTAATCAAGATTGGTTGATTAGTGTACCTGACTCGGAAGCGGAGTTTCTCAATCCAGGCATTTCGGATCATTCCCCTATGATTCTAACTATGTACGAGCACAAAAACCCGGGGCCTATACCGTTTCGATTCTTTAATTACTGGGCGTCTGATCCCACTTACATGTCGGAGGTGGAGGCAGCCTGGAGCAGTCCATTTCTTGGCAATGCAATGTATTGCTTTGTGCAAAAGCTCAAGATTGTCAAGGCCAAGCTTATAGAGTGGCGTCGGGCAAGATTTCTGAATGCTAATACACATTTGCGGGTAGCTCAACAACAGCTAGAGCAGATTCAGAGTGCTATTCAGCTACGTCCACTCGATACCACTCTGGCTCATCGTGAAAAGGGTGCAGTCCAAAACCTTGGTTTGGCGATCAGGAATGAGGTGTCTGAAATCAACCAACGAGCAAAATCAAAGCACATGCAATCTGGGGATGAAAATGTGAGTTATTTTCACAATTATCTGCGTGAACGTAGGTCAAAGAACAAAATCTTATCCCTATATACGGCTGATCATGAGAAAGTAGAAGACATGGTTGCAATCGGAATGGAATGTGTGCGATACTTTGAGGATCTATTTGGCCCTGACCATGAGCAATATGATGGGAGCTTAATAGACAACCTACAAATTGACTCTGTTGTTACTCCAGAAGAGGGTGTCAAGCTCACGGCACAAGTCAAGAGAGATGAGATCACTGAAGCGTTGTCCTTGATTGATTCCACCAAAGCTCCGGGTCCGGATGGATTCTCATCCTTCTTCTTCAAATCTGCGTGGAGGATCATTGGTGATGATTTCGTCAAAGCCGTCTCAAATTTTTTTCGCAGCGGTCATCTTTTGCGCGAGGTAAACGCAACTCATGTTGTTTTAGTGCCTAAAATTACTAATGCGTCATATCTAAATGATTTCAGGCCGATCTCTTGCTGTAATGTCATGTACAAATGCATCACAAAAATTATGATGAACAGAATGAAAGCAGTAGTGCCCCAACTTGTAAGTCTCAATCAATCGGCGTTTGTCAAAGGCAGGTATATTCATGATAACATCATGCTTGCTCACGAACTGATGCGGAATTATCATAGGGACACGGGTCGTCCTAGGTGTGCGGTCAAAATTGATCTCAGGAAGGCGTATGACACCATCAAATGGGAGGCTGTTACTCATATGATGCGTAAAATGCAATTTCCTGTGGTTTTTATTCACTGGATTTCTGCTTGCATGTCCACCCCTCGGTACTCTGTCCTTGTCAATGGTTCTCCAAAGGGTTTTATCAAAGCGTCTAGAGGCATTCGTCAAGGTTGTCCGATGTCCCCAAATCTGTTTGTTCTTGTCATGGAGCTATTAAACTTGCTGCTCAAAGGAAAAGTCGCAGAGGGCTCTTTCAAACTTCACCATCGCTGTCATGACCCTGCTATCACGCATCTCTGTTTTGCCAATGATCTGATGGCTTTTTTCCATGGGGACCGGGATTCAGCACTTGCCTTGTCCCAAGTTCTGCTTATGTTCAAGGCGTGCACTGGACTCAGCGTCAACTATCATAAAAGCAACTTGTACTCCTCTGGAGTGTCCCATGGGGACCTACAAGACATCAAGAGTATCTTGGGGTTTAATTTGGGTTCTCTTCCAGTGAGATATTTAGGTCTCCCTTTTATCTCAACAAGACTTTCTTATGTTAATTGCTTCCCTCTGATTGAACGGGTGAGAAAGCGAATCCAATCATGGAAAAATAGGTATCTCTCCTTTGCAGGAAGGGTCACTCTGATCAAGTCAGTTTTAAACAGCATGCACATATTCTGGACTGCCTGCTATTCTCTTCCTAAGAGAGTTATCAAGGAGTTGAACTCCATCATGAGGAACTTCTTATGGTCCGCTACGGACACATCCAACAAAAAACCTATGGTGAAGTGGCGGACTATTTGTCATCCGTATGACGAGGGGGGATTAGGCATTCGATCAATTCAAACAATCAGTTTAGCAGCCATGATTAGACATGTATGGAACATTGTCAAGGGCAAAGAAAATCTATGGGTCAAATGGGTCACAAAGAATCTGATAAAGGATAGAGATTTTTGGCTCATGGCTGTCCCCCAAGATGCTTCATGGTGCTAGCGTAACATCCTTGCGTGCAGACAGGAGGCCAGCTCGCTCATCAGACATGCAATTGGTAATGGGGAAAATACATCGCTATGGAAAGTACCTTGGCACCCATGGGTGTTCTCATGCCCCATTTCCCGCAGCAGTTGGTTTATGATTCCCTTCTACATAAAAATGCGACGGTGAGTGCGCTGATTCGAGATGGTCGCTTGTTTGCGCGGTCTCATGCTCGCACAGCTATTGACGAGATATTTCGAGGACTTGCTTTGGTGGATATTGACACAGATTATAGGGATGAGATTGTCTGGATAGGAGGTATGGGAAGAGAGTTTTCAAGTAAGAGTGCGTATCATGCCCTACGACACAAACAACGACCCATTAGCTGGACAAGGCTCATATGGTTCAAAGGACGCATATCGCGTCATAGTTTTATCGGCTGGCTAGCATTAAGCAAGTCCTTGAAAACCCAAGACAGGTTGCGCAGCTGGAATCAGATAGCTTCCTCGGTGTGCAGTCTGTGCAGAGTTGAACCAGAGAATGAAGAACATTTGTTCTTTTCCTGCGGGTACTCACGTTTTGTTTGGGCCTATATGCTCAGGAAGATGGGGTATGATCATCAACCTCTCGACTGGGAAGCTGAATTGAGCTGGTGTCTCGTTCACTTTGCAGGGTCTGGGCCATGCTCTAATATCAAAAGGTTGACGTTTGTTGCTACTATTTATCACCTATGGTGTGAGCGAAATCGGCGCCTATTTCGGCAAGAACGACTCTCTACAAAGGATCTCATAATGAAGATTGTGAGTGATGTTAGATTAAGGGTTTCAGTGTTGGAACTCAAGGTGGAGGATTCCCCCCAGCATAGAGCTTTTTTTGATAGATGGAATGTTGACGTGAGCTACTTCAACAAACAAAACACTTGGCATGCATGGTCCAAGCCTGACCCAGGTTGGGTTGTGCTCAATTCAGATGGATCTCTCACCGAAAATCGAGACCCAGATGGTACAGTTACTGGACTACATGGTGGGTACGGCGCTATCATTCGTGATCACAGGGGAGATGTAATCATGGCAGGGGCAGGCTCGGCGTTGGGTCGATCTGTTCTCTTGCATGAGCTACAAGGAGCTGAAATGGGCCTTACGCTAGCAAAGCAACACAATTTGAGGAATGTGATTATGTGCATGGATTCTATGAATGCATATAAATGCCTAACTACCAGCATAGCTCCCCCATGGGAAGCTCGAGTCACTGTGAGACGCATGAAGGCAACACTACGCTTCTTTGATCAGTTTAAAATTATGCATGTATTTCGCGAGGTTAATCAAGCTGCGGACAAACTAGCGAGTCTCCGACCCAGTGCGGAATTCTTAGAAATACTGCCAAGCTCTTTTGCTGAAGATCTCAAAAAGATAGTATTTGATGATAAACGAGGACGGAAATATTTGAGACTGTAATTGAAAATTCCTCTATTTTTTTCAGTGGTCTGGGGAGCCCATATACACCCCGCGCTTGCCTTTCAAAAAAAAAAAAAAAAAAAAAAACCTTACTATTAACCGTTTTGTTGATTTTTGACTTTGAACTTCGCTTCATGTGAGCATGAGACGAACTTTATGGGTTAGTTTCCCTAAATGGAATTCGTAAGTTTGATTGATGAGTACTTTTCAATGAATTTCTAAATTTGGTTGTAGAGGGTTGAAATTTGATCAATCTCCCATGTCCCATGTACCTACCTTTGCTAGACTATGGAAGTTATTATGGGGCTTCTCAAGAGTAGTCATTATTCTGACAACACGTGGATTTAGCCCTTTAGGCGTAGGGACCTTGATTGACAATGCAAATCATAGTGTTAACAAAAAAAAAAAAAAAAAAAAAAAAAAAAAAAGACTAAACTCAAATTAAAATAAAAAAGGACTGAAATATAATAAAATAAAATTCAAACAAACAAAAGGACCGCTTGTGTCGCCACCTTGCATATGTTACACCCCTCGCTCATTTCAGTGAATCTGGAGGCGCTCATGTCGAAACATGAAGAAACTTTAATTCGTTTCTTATGTGAATTCTTAGTTTTTCTCAAAATTTCAATTCAAATAGAAAATAAACAAATTATTAACATTGTTTTTTATTACTCATCTTTACACTCAAATGGATTCTAAACTAGCAATTAAACTAGATGCTCTATCAGTAAGAGCATCTTCAATGGTAAAAGTTAAAATGAGGGATGAATCATCTCCAATTTTAATCAAAAACTAAATTTAGGGATCCTCTATTTCTTTACCACTCCAATCACATCTCCTATTTTAACTTTTTCATCATTATTTTAATATATCTTCAATTTTTTTATACCAATTTAATTTCAATTATACAATTATTAATTTCAACTTAATATTAGTTTCAATTATAATATTATAATATTATTAAATATATTATTATTATTAATTTAAACTTAAATATATAATATAATTATTTTCAATTATACTATTATGTAGATACTTTTTTAATTATACTATTATTAATTTCAACTTAATTTAAATTTGACTAATTAAAAAAATTGGGAGTTACAAAAAATAGTATTAATAATTAAATTTTTTTATCATTATTTAAATATATCTTTAACTTTTTATATCATTATTTAGATAATTATTTTTTTAATTATACTATTTTGAATTAGTATTAATAATTTTATCATTATTTAAATTAGAATTAATAATTACTTTTGATTAAATTAGTATTAATTTGTTTTAATTATACTATAAATACTTTTTAAATAATTATTTATCATTATTTAAATTAGTATTAATAATTATTTTTTAAATTATACTATTATTTAGATAATTTTGTTTTTATTATTTATTTATTTTCAATTTAGAAAATTAAATATTGAGATTATTTTATTAATATATAAGATATAGAAGATGATTTACTTCCCTCTAAATTTAGGGGGAAGTTATTATGGGGGATGGGTCAGGGGATGATTGGAGGGTTTTTTTTTTTTTTTTTTTCAATAAAACCCCTAAAATAGGTTTTTGGGGAATGATTGGAAATGCTCTAAGACATCTAAAATGGTTGCAAAACTAGGCTTTGTAGATTTTTATTTTATTTTATTTTGAGTCTCGAGATGCTGGCTTTTATCCGTTTCCCAAAAAATTGCAGTATGTAATATTTCACATTTTATCTTGAAAAAAAAACATGTTGTCTCTGTTATATGTATGTAAGTTTGATACTTGCCACTTGAACGAAGCATTCATTTATTCCATTGGATTAAAGTTGCTTAACATCATTTGGACTTGCTTAGGTTAGTTGTTATTCTACGTCTTAAAGTTTCGTTGACCATTTTGATTTATTTATTAATTCATGCCCAAAGGCTATGACCCATTGGGTTCACCGACTAATGCTTGAAGGTTACATCAATATTCCCACTTAGCATCCTCGTTGCCTTTATCTCGCATGAAGAACTTCTTTTGCTTTACCCCTCGCCTCTTCCTAGTATGAAGACTTGCTTTTGCTCTGCAAAATGTGGTCCATTTAAGCAACTATACTCAACACGGAGGCTTATTGGAGCACATGTGCTCATAATAATCAGACGAAAGTAGACAAAATTCTAGTTGGTGAGTCACAAACTCGTAACCTCTCACAAGAAAAATAGATATCAGACCAACTGAGCTATACTTAGTGGACAATACCTCAAGTATTACTATGCAACCAAAGAAGATGATATTTATTCATAAAGCTGGTAATGTTTAAGCTTGTGATTGCCAATGGGTACTAGCTCAGCTGTAGACCTGTGACAGATGAAATCACAGGTTCAGGGTTCAAACCATGCAGGTTGAATCTAGGGTGGGAGGGGTTAAGGGATAAACAAAGTAGGGGAAAAAAAAGCTTGAATGTGCTAGGCTAATGACCCTAAGAGAGGATGGATAGTCTCTTCTAAAAATCAATTTGATTTAAAAAAATCTGTTGCAGATTTTGTTTGATTTCGAAATTATTCGCTTAAACAAATTTTGAATAGTGTTGCAACTCTAGAGAAATTGACTACAAATAGTTCTCCTCCAGTATGTTTAATTGATTCATGAAAGAAAAGAATAAGTGAAAACCCCCTTTATTTTATTTTCAAAGAAAAACAAGTTAAAAGTAGAAATCAAATTATGTAGAAAGATGAAATCAAACGCTAATTAGTTTAAATTTGCCTGAGTGAGAAAATTCCTAAAGTTTAGATTTTAGACTAGCAAGTTGCGAGAGAATATGAAACCAATGAGCACAATAAACAACTTAGCAAAGCACCTAAGAAAGTAAATAGAAGCAAACCGACACGAAGACACAAATATAACGAGGTTTACCTAAATTGAACTTTTAGGCTGAACATACCCCACAAGATTTTCTCACTATACTATCCTCGAACTAGAATACAAAAGTCGTTCTAACGATGACTCCTTTCATGAAACTACAATCCACGACTTTGCAACGCCAAGTCAAAATTCACAACAAAAATCGAGAACCAACAATTGTGTAAAGAAGAGTTTAGACAAACTAAATTTCAAATTTCTCTCTTCTAATGTCTGTCTTTATCTTATAGATAGACAATATGTTATTTATGTTTATGAAAGATTGGAAACTTCAATCTCAAGACGAGATGAAGTGGTTGACCACTTAACAATTCTCCAATGAAGCCATATGCTAATTCCCTACTTGCATTTGCTTGAACTAGTGTTCTAAAAATCGGCCTGGGCAGCCGCCTAGGCGCTAGAAGGTGGAAAACCGCCCAGATTAATGGCTGGGCGAGCAGTCTGGGTGGTTTTGGGCTGTCTGGGTGGGTCTTGGCAGGTCTGTGCGGGATCTAGGCGGTCTAGTCGGCCTAGCCGGCTTAGGCGGGGTTTGGGCGATTTTTTTTTATTTTTATTTTTTAATAAGGCTGATTGTGTTCTTATTTTATTTTTCTTTCCTATTTTTAGAAATAAACTATTTAATTATTTTTTATTCAGTATATGTCTAAATATAGCAAATGATGATTATTTAATGAAATTCTCAAAGGATCTGCCGGTACCAATTTTACTAATGTAGAATTTATAAAAATAACCGAGGTTATTCATGCATTTTGAAGAAAAATAAAAGATTACACAAATTCAAATTTATATAAAGTACCCATTTTGACCAACTTTAGTCATTTGAGTTTTAATAATTTTGTTCACGATTGTTAATTTTTCATATTTTTAAATTTTGCATATGTATATTGGCATTAAATTGGATGCAATTGATAATGTATTATGCTTAACTTTTATAAATTATTAAAGTTATAATACAAAACCTAAGATCGCCAGGCGCCCGCCTAGTGTCACAACTATTTTCTTGCCAAGCCAAGTGAGGTTGGCAAGTGTACACTAGTGCCGCACGGGAAGTACTTGTGAAAAGAGAGCCCGTGACACTAGGCACTCGCCTAGGCCCCTGGGCGCTAGGCACCTGCTCGCCGCCCGCCCAGTGCCTAGCGATTTTTAGAACACTTGCTTGAACCTTTTCTCTCTTCTTTCTTTAGATAACCATCAAAAGCATAGAGAAGAAAAACTTCTTCCACTCGAATATCTTGACACTTGAAGTGTAGTTTTTCATAGTGAAATTGTTGTTGTTGGTTGTGTGGAGAGTGAAGACTTTAAGCTTTTTTATAGACATTTTTAGGCTCCTCCAAAACAGGTGTAGTTGACTTGACTATGCTTTGCAATACTCAACAATCACATTCAAACGGCTAGTTGGCTGATGGTGATATCTAACTTTCTATAATCGACTCTATCATGTAGAAAGTCAAATTCTGTATAGTCGACTGGTGTATTTTGATTTGATCCTCTTAAACCAACGCCTTTAATTGAGTATTCTGATCGCATTTGAATGATCTGTTTCCATCTATTACTCACAATGTAATATGTACGACTTTGTAATTAAGTCAATCATACATTTTTCTTTTCATTCAACCTATATTGATCTTACAAACATTTTTAAATGCGTGTCCCAATTCTTTCTTAATGTATTTGCACGAATTAAATACAAAACTTGTTCTAACAAGAACACCTCTTTCAAAACTACAACCACAACCTCCACTAAAAAAAAAAATGAAATCAGCAACGGCTAAAATATGTTGCTGATTGAGCTAAAACGTAGCTAAAAGGCATCAGCGACGGCAAACTAGCCGTAGCTAATTAGCCACGGGATAAAACCATCGCTAAAGTGTATAATATCCGTGGCCAACTGATTTTTTAGAAAAAAAAATTACATAATTTTATATTAGCGACGGCAATTTGGCATTATCCGTAGCTAACTGATTTTTTTTTAAAATTTAACATTATTTTTATTTTAGCGACGGCATTTTGGCCGTGGCTAATTGATTTTAAAAAAAATCTAACATTATTTTTATTTTAGCGACGGCATTTTGGCCGTGGCTAATTGATTTAAAAAAAAATCTAACATTATTTTTATTTTAGCGACGGCATTTTGGGCCGTGGCTAATTGATTAAAAAAAATTTAACATTATTTTATATTAGCGACGACAATTTGGCCGTGGCTAAATGATTTAAAAATTTTTTATTTTAGCGACGGCATTTTGGCCGTGGCTAACTGATTTTTAAAAAAAAATTTAACATTATTTTTATGTAGCGACTGCATTTTGGCCGTGGCTAAATGGTTTTTTTAAAAAACATTTAACATTATTTTTATTTTAGCGACGACATTTTGCCCGTGGCTAACTGATTTTTTTTTAAAAAAATTTAACCATTATTTTTATTGTAGCGACGGTATTTTGGCCGTGGCTAACTGATTTTAAAAAGAAAAATGTAACATTATTTTTATATTAGCGACGACATTTTGGCCGTGGCTAAATGGTATTAAAAAATGATTTTTTTAATATTACGACGGCTAGATTGCCGTGGCTAACAAAATAAAATTGAAAAATGATTTTTTATTAATTAAATTATATTAATTTGGCATATATATTTTTTTCATTATATTAATTTTATAATAACATTATATTATTTTAAGATTTGGCCAAATTATAACATCTTAAAGCTAAACAAAATTAAATTTAATTTTTCATATACTCAATAAATTGTCCATCACAAAAAAATACAATCCCAAATACTGTCAACCTCAAATTGAGATAACTACATAAAACAAAATTTTTACATACAATAATTGCACACAGTAATTGCTTTAAGATCTGCATCAGCTTGGTCTTTCGACGTGGCTATCATCAGTTCACCAACATCACCAGAAATTGCATTAAAATCACAATTTGCACAATCATCAGAGTAAATAGCCCACAGATCGCTACCCTAATTATATAATACCATATGCTAAACAAAAACTAACACAAATAAAGTCCAAAATAGATGTGTACCTCGCCCAGCAATATATACATGGTGTAACATGAAAAGCAAGTGACACACACAACAAAGCAATATTCATCCAAATTCCAACTCTTCATTCTTCACTAACACCCTTCCCAGGTTGGAAGATGATGGGTTTGTGGATTTAGATAGTAACCAAAAAAACAAAATCCTACCAATCCCTCTGTCCCAACTAGTAAAGGCACTCGAGGCATTACAAACTTATCTCTTTTCAAGAGAAGGGTGACAGATTATTCACGAGGCATTACAAATCAGGCATACAACTTATTAACAAAGCGTTGAAAAGAAAAACGGTATTTATCTGCCAGGCATTTAAAACAGGCAGGTACTGCGGCTTGTTTGATTCTGCAAAATATGCAGATGCCTCACTTTATTATCTATTGGACTATGCAACAAATCATTTGTAAACACATCTTGTATTGCACTAAGAAGTGGACATAACTATCACCCACCATAGAGTATTGCCTTGGCTGAACTTGACGAATTCAAACAAATTAAAAATAAAACCTCCCAAACCTATCCACCCACTATACTTATACATCCAAACCCACAATATGCGTCCACTAGGGATCATCCCTTTCTGTGCATATACACAATATCTTGTATGAAATCAATCCAACTTTCAAGACGCCCACTACTGTTCTATATGGTGTGTGTGTGACTAAGGAATACGACAATTTGAAAGTGTCAGATTCCATTCAGAATTTGAACTAACTGCTGTGTCCAAGAATTGCATTCACTAAAATTGTTGTCACAACATGCAATAAAGATATGGGAAGCCATCTTTCTGAACAACAATCTCAAAATAGAGAAACTATACATATAAAGCTAAGAGCACTAATAAGAAGATTCTCGAATCAGTTGTCAAGATAAGAACAATTAAAACCATAATAGTAACATAATCTAGAGACAGTGGACACTAATTCTTA